>BSBK01013067.1:0-80000 GCA_027943335.1 Chamaecyparis obtusa
TGTGCACATATATATGTATGGTCACATATACTTTAATTTTATAAAAGATAACAATATTATTGTTTTATATTATATACAAATTTTTACAATATTAATTTAGGAAAATTGTATTCAATTTCTAGATTATACATAGATTAAATTGTGTAGATTTGTAGGTAATTTTTTTCTATTTGAATTTTGTTATTTAATTTTATATTTATTTTAAAATAATATATATACATTACATATTACAAAATGACATAATATTGTACGATCTCGATCTCCTTCTCTCATGTTATTGTTTATCTATTCACACATTCTCACATACTTGACCATCATCATACATGTCTAATTTTTCATACTATGCACTCGAATATCCTTTTATATTTTTGTTATGGGCTTGATTTCACTATTTGCATGTCTCAATTGCTTTTTGTAGGTGATCCCATGGCCTTCAATTTGATCCATAAATGTTTAAAAAATTCATTTACCAATTTGAATTATAATCATCATTATTTCCTAATGATGATTTCTAATTTTAATAAAGCAAAATCTAGACTTCATTCAATGAAGCTGGATTTTGGAAGCTTTGTTTGAAACCTTTTAAAACAATAAAAGTAAATTACACTAATATTTTATAATCTTATTTTTGAAATAAGTGGATTGTATTTTTTAATTAATTTATAATTTTTTTCCCTAATTAAGAGTCATTATTACATGTAAAGATTAAATTAATTGAAGAGAATTTGGTAAATTGCTAAAATCATTTAGCACAATATAATTAATTTAATATAATAAAATTATATTAAAGAAGTAGATTATTATGACATATGCCTATTATAAGATGTCCTTTTGGGTTAGATGATGGAAGGAGGGAGAAGTTGTTGTGTAGTGCATAGTAGAGCATGTAGACCCTAGTCGTCCTTCTTTATCTATTATTTTTCATGTGCATGGTGGCGGACAAAGTGTGTGGGGTGAGACGTGGGTGTAGAGATCTATTTGGGATGATTTTTGTTTGCAGGAAAACCATATGGAGAATAGCAATCTGGTGTGGTTGAAGAAGAACATTCTTCTTCGTGGATGGTGATTGCTTGGGTTTGTTGTGATTCTTCTCATTAAGTTATGGTTAGTGATAGGGGAATTGGATTGCAACATGATGGATTTTGGAGGAGGTCTCTTTCACTTCAGAGAACACATTTGAGTCTTAAGAGATTGGTTTCACGAGTCTCAAAACTTCACTTGAGATGTCACATTGCATGGTTCAAGTTGATCGTGCTCATGTGTTGGAGATTCCTATTCAGCTTCCTGAGCATCATATATTTTGAGGATTCTTCCTAGATATTGGGGAGGATTAATTGATACACCTATGGCCTTGTTTCATCCTAAGGGGAGGAACATCATTCAATTTTCTTGGTGCAGTTTATACATTGATCCATGCACACCTATCATCGGGTGTACATTCTACATTGAAGGGAGCTTCTTTGATTCTATTCCTACTCTCTTCTTCATTTGAGGAGGCATCTTTGTCTTTAGATTTTGATCTGAATTCTTACATGGATCAATTACCAATAGTTCCTTGTGTGTCACCTTCTATTAGATATTGTTCCTTATTGGATTGTGGCATCTTCATCAACCAAGGACATGGTGACACATGAGCATACTTTTAGAGATTTCATACTTCATTTGGATTCTTCCTCCTTATTCCTATCCATAATGGGAATCCTTCTTGCATTTGTACTTAATGTATCTTCTTCCTAAGAGGAGAAATGTTGTTTATAAGGCATTGGACTTTGTTTTACCTTCAAGAACTCATCATCCTTGGAGGAGATTATTCATAATGGAGGAGATATCATGTCCTCCTTATTTCCTTCCTTTGGGGGGATTCTTGATTGTATAGGGAATGATGTATGTTGTTATGCGGGGGGTGGGGGGGGGGGGCGGATCTTGAATTACTCTATCCATTCCATGCATCTTGTATTCATCTCTCTTTTTGGGGGAGGGCTTTTCCCATGAGGTTTTCCCTCTTTCCTCTACTTTATGAGAGAAATCATTTGTATATCTTACCTTTTAATTAAATATTCCTAATTACACTTTACTTAAGTTTACTTAGGATAATTCATTTTCCTATAGTTGTCATTGAGACACCTAGGAGTTTTCATTTCATTTTAGCACATGGTGTAGGAGAATTTCCACTTTAGGTGTGAGATCCACCTTTAGTGGTCTTATCACATTATAATCCTCTCATTGTTGCACATGTTGTACATACTTTTTTGTACAATGGAGGATCATCCACCTTTGGTGGACATGTGATTACACCTTTTCTAGTTGATAGGTTATCATTTTCATCTCTCTTAGTTATCATGGATTGCCTATATATTCAGGCACATCAAACTTTGTATTCATTCAATTGTTTTGTATCTATTTCATTATTGATAAATATTGAATCATTCAATTGATCATATCATATTTGTCCTCTCTTGTGCTATCAATTGAGCTTCTAGATCTTGGAATTTTCATTTTTTGCCTTACAAAAATTCTTACATGGTATCAGAGCGATATCAAAATTCTTGTACAATAGAACATGTGAATAAGTAGCCAAAACCCTTAGCAAAAATAAGACATACAAAGTAGGTGCAAGAGGACATCCTTGACATATTGATCTATGAAAGCATAAAGTGGTAGAGTGATGGATATTAATGGTAATGTAGGCATTGGCATCTACAAATATTATTTTAACAAAAATAAATAAACTAAGGATCAAAACCATAGAAGACAAAAAATCAAGGATAAAAGGCATTTCAATACGGTCATATGCCTTGGAAAAATCTATTTTAAGAAATTGCAGGTTGGGCAGATTGATGAGCCCATTCTATACCCTCCTAAATAACAATAATATTATCAAGGATGAACTCTTGGATTGAATAAATCTAGTCTATTCAAGGCAGATTATTCAAGAAGAAGATGGAAATTTTTTAATGCCAAAGCCTTTGCTATTATTTTAAATAAAACATTGAGAAAAGTGATGGGGCACTAGTTACAAATGTCCTCTAGGTCACGAACTTTAGACCTATTGTATTGTGCTAAAATGGAAGCACCCATGATAAGACCTTTTTTGCCCTCCTTAATGGGATGTTTTGGGCCCCTTTTGGATGTTTCTTTAATATTTGGAAATCTTCCTAGGTGCTCATGTCTTATGTTCCCTTATTTTGTCCCTTTCCCCACTTCTTTTTCCTGCTTTCCAAGACCCTGAGAAAATTGTGGGAGACCCTGACGTTTAGGTCTAGGCCAAATTTCAGCCCTGACCTTGTGGATCACCCTTTTTGGGATCTCGTGTCCCTTTCAAAATTTGAATTTTTTGCTACCTTCTGGTCATCTCTTCTCACCTTTGGAGACAAAATTGGGTATAAATAGAGGCATTCCCTATTCATTTTGGGGGATCCAAGAATATCAATTCAATCCACAAGTGTTAAGAATTCATACTTTCAAGCTATTGCATGCTCTCACAAGCTCTCAAGGTGTCCATTGAAGATCAAGGATTCAAGATTTCAAGTGTCAAGAAATCGAAGGAGTTTTGCAAAGACATTGGGTGGCTACAAGAAGTTGAGTCCAACTTTTGGGCAAAAAATGGAAGTGTTTTAGCTTTTTTTCAAATTTCCTGTCAATTGATGTCTAAATTTGAGGCACTTAGAGGTTGAATCTCAAAAAAATTTAGTAATATAAAATGTAGTTCTCAGAGTCTACTTTTCAAATATGTATTTTATTTAAATACCCACATGGTATAAATTTCTTTTTAGTAGGAATGTTTAAAAACCATGTTTTCAAAATGCTTGTTTCTGGACCATACCATAGCCGTGTACGACCACCATATTTTGACCTAAATAAATGAATTTTTGCAAATCCTTCTGGGAAAATATACTTAAGACACAAAAGATTGATGAGAATATTTTTTCTTATTTTTTTAATTTATTTTTTAATTAACTATAAAACACATTTTCAAAACCTCTGGTGTACAACCACCATAATTTGATGAAAATTTCATATTTTTTCAAAAAAAATAAAATTTAATCTTCAAGAGAATTGTATGTAGATTGATGTCATATAATTTATTTTACAATAAACTTTAAAACAAAAAGTTATTAAAGTTTTAGTGAACCTCACTATTTCATATTTAGGTATCACTTTTAACTAACACATAATGCAAAAATAGTAAAAATAGTCATATCACTATGAAATTTATATTTTTGAAATCTGGACAGTAAGAACTCCAATGGGTTTTTGTTTCGTAAAAAAACTACGATTAGGAAGGTCCTCAAAAAATTGACAAGGCATAAATTGGGCATTCCAGTGCCTTAACCAAATTTTTGGAGGTCAAGGCATAAGATTGGTTCCACCAAGCCTAAACCAAACCTATTTTGAAACAAAATTCGAGGCAAATATGTGTTTCCCACTCATGTCTTAAGAAATAGGTGTCTGTTATTTTAAATTCAAAAAATAGGCACCCGTTTCTAAAAAACAAAATTTGAGTGTTAAAATACATTTCTATTCATAAAATAAAAAAATATAGAAATGGGCACCTATTTTGCAAAACATCGGATACCCATTTTTCAAAAAATGGGCACCCATTTTTTGATTTTTGGATCAAACGTCCAAACCTAAATCGGGTGCTCATTTTTTAAAAACGGGTGCCCAATTCGAGTGACATCTTCCAATTCTACAAGAATTTAGTGGAATTGGCACCCAACTTCTTTCACATACCCCATCCAAGGATCATATCATTCTTGCATTCTTTCCCCTGGATCTAGATTCTTTCTTCAAAGAGATAATGGAGTTGGCAATCAAGGAGAGAAGATTTACCTTCATACATGTAGAAGTTGAGAAATCCAACTTCACAGAACGCCAAGAACACCTACATGCAAATAACCTGTTGCTGAAAGGAAACCAAGAAGACAAAAAGAAAGGGCTTGGAAAATCTCAGCGGTGTGAGAGCAATTGTATTCCAAGATAATGAAAAAGTATTTACAAGGTTCAACCTATAAAGGTGAACAAAACCCTAAAGCCTAAAAAAGCTAGGTTGCACATTAATAATTAATAAAAGAATTAATTATTAATGCACCTAAGAGAAAGCTTAAGCACTAAAGAGTAATAACTTAATGAATTAAATCAATATGATTTAATTAGTAAGCAAAATAAATATTACTCTAACACCCCCCCTTAAGCTAAGCGCAGGGGGAAACTAACCTAGCATAGCTATGAAAGTAGGAAATGGGTCCTGGCAACAAGGCCTGATCAGGTACCCAGTACAAGGAAATCTCTATAAACCAGAGACAAAGGAGAAAACCTAGTGGGAAAAACTCATCTCCAAAAAGAGATATAAAAGCAAGCAAAAGACAAAAAATGACTTCAAGAGACTCTCTCAAAGCCATAAGTACAATGCGTGCTGCCAACCCCCCCGTGAGAGAGGGTTAGGGCTCCAAAGCCCCCCTAGAATGAAAGAACCCCTGGAATAATGAATGAACCACTGTTACTCCAATATAAAGGAGTGAAAGATAGTGAACACTGAAGAGGTACCCTCAAAAGATGAGGTGTCACTGGAAGGTCGAGCTGATGCTCAAAGGAGTAGACATGAGGATCCTGAAAGGGAATCCCCAATGTAGGAGGTATGACAGGTGTGCTGATACTGTTAGGAGAGAGGAGATGAGTGTCCTCTGGAGAATCCTCAACAACTACATCTAGTGGCTCGATGAATGGAGCTGGAGGGTCTGGCAGTGCTGAAGAAGAGTCCTACTGAAGAGAAGAAACCCCAACAAGATGAGGTGAGGCAGTCATAGAAGTGGTCTTAGGAACAACACAGAGGTTCAAGTGACCTGACTATCCCACATGATGCTCTTGCGGAAGAAAAGAGCTGTGCTCTGATAATGGAGATGGGGGACCAAAGTGTGAGAAGGTGTAGAGACAAGTAGAATGATCAACTGTCCCTATAGCAACAATGCCATCTGTCACTCTATCCCGAATGAAGATTGAATCTGACGTGAACTCAACTGTCTTCCCTGATCCACTGTGTGTAATTTGGTAAATCAAGAGAAGGTTTGCAGACAGAGATGGAACATACAATACATCATTGAATGTGCTATCCTAAATGCGTACTAAACCTTTCCCATAGATTGTCATAACAATGTTATTCCCCATAAGAATGTGAGGAATAGGAGAAGCCTCAATAGTCAAGATCTCCAGAGAAGATGCCATATGGTGAGAAGCACCAAAATCCAGTATCCAAGGGACCTGTGAAGGGGATGCAATGGAAGCCCGTAATGCATGACCCTGTCCAAAATCCTATCCAGATGTTGAAGATGAGGCAAAAGACTGAAAAGAAGACCCCTGTGAGGTGGAAGAGGATGGAGAGGAAATAGTGCTCTTCTGAAGGAGAGCTTGCAAATCTGCAATCTGTTTCTCATAGCCATCAAATCTCTTCTAAAAACAATGTGACTCATCATGAGGTCCCTTCTGACAATAGGAATAGGTAGGGCTCTCAGTCTTCTGTTTCTCCTTCTTAGAAGAAGATGGTGGGCCAGTAGAGGGCTGAGAAGAGGAATCAGATATCTACTTCAGCTTCTGCTTCCGTGAATCCTGAGGTGTCTTGGCAAGCAATACCTATGACCGTGAACCTACAAGTGAATCTATCTGAATGAGCTTGGATTGCTCATGAGTCAACCTGTCACAGAAAGTCTCAAAAGAGGGCATAACATGTCTGGTACCCAAAGCATCCATGGTGGAGTAGAAAGTGGAAGAAAAGATCTGATACTGTCCTTGCAACTTTGAGAGTATCAAATAAATACACTCATCATCTATCTTGATTTTCCCACATCCTTACAAAACTGTACGCAAAGACTTGAACTTCATCAAGAAGTCCTCTATAGTGGGGAAATTAGGAGTCAAAGAGGTCAACTCTACATCAAGCTGAAGCTTCTGGAATTCATTCATTGTACCAAACAAGGTTGAAAACTTGCCCCAAATGGCCTTAGGAGTGGTCAAACCTTCCAAGTGAAACATGAGACTATCGAAGATGTTCGGTGCAATCAAGCCCATGGCTTCATCCATTTTGTTTTTGTGCTGAAGAATCTCAAAGGGACGATGCAGGACAGGTTGGTTCTCATCCAGACATGACCATAAGCCACGTGACATAAGAAGCCTGGTCATGTGTGATTTCCAAGTGTGATAATTATGTGGTGTCAGCCGGGCCACAAAGGGGTCCAACATTGGGAGAAGAAGAAGACGGAAGCAGAAGGGTCTTTTTTGAAGTAAATTACAAAAAGGAAATTGCACCCCCCATAATATATAATTCTATCCCTCATACAACAAAGAAACAATTACTGAAAGCACAAAAAATGAGGAGAAAACCTGGACACCAGATGCAGAGATGGAGGAAACATAATCCTCTACTTTGACAAAAAAAAAAAAAGAGCTCAAATGGATGATTCAGAAAACCAAACTAGCATCATTGCATCCATCTCAGAAAGACCTTTCTGATGATATTTTGTTTGCCAAAAAAGGACACCATATGCACAAGTTATGGCCAAAAAACCAACTACACCTTTGAAAATGAACTCTCTGGAAAAAACCAGTCACGACATAAAATTTGACAGCCGTTTGCTCGTCACGGGCCCGTCTTGCCGAAAAAGTTTGGGTGCTGGAAAAAGTTTTTGGGAAAAAAATTTTCACTAGAAAACTTTGAAAAATCCCGCCGAAATTATTTTTTGGCAGGTGACGTCAGGGTGATGTCACCTGCTGTGCCGGCAGGCGGGAGTGGCGTCGGGGTGGTGCCCTGGTGGCATGCTGGTGGCACCTCGTAAAACACCAAGAATGGCATGAAAATTGAGATTTTAGAAAAAAAAATCTCATTTTTCATGTCGTACGACCCTAATGGGCTAGAAAATTTATCCAAAAGCCCCGGAGGCCAAATAGGTCACGTTTTATATGGAAATAGGGGTTTTTGGGCCTTCTGGACACAACCGTGAGGTCAGTTTTTGCCCAAAGTGCTCCAAAATTATTATTTTTCTTTTTTGCAAGCAAAAAAGAAATAAAAAATAACGTCCTGCAGAGAATATCAGAACTGAAAAAACTTGCTTCAAGAATACTAGAACAAGCAATAGCAGGGAAGCTCTGATACCATGTAGAAGTTGAGAAATCCAACTTCACAGAATGCCAAGAACACCTGCATGCAAATAACCAGTTGCTGAAAGGAAACCATGAAGACAAAAAGCAAGGGCTTGGAAAATCTCAGTGGTGTGAGAGCAATTGTATTCCAAGATAATGAAAAAGTATTTACAAGGTTCAACCTATAAAGGTGAACAAAACCCTAAAGCCTAAAAAATCTAGGTTGCACATTAATAATTAATAAAAGAATTAATTATTAATGCACCTAAGAGAAAGCTTAAGCACTAAAGAGTAATAACTTAACAAATTAAATCAATATGATTTAATTAGTAAGCAAACTAAATATTACTCTAACAATACATTCAAGATCCATTGCCACATCTTTAACATCTACAATCATTCCTCCAAGATCTACCATTCTTCTTCAAGGTGAATTTCAAGTATACACATACATTGAGGTTTTGATTTACATTGATTTCCTTTCTATCTCTTTGGTGTTGAGTCAGGGATATTGCATTAACATACTTGATTACATCTTAAACATAATTAAATATTCATTGATTAGTATTGCTTTATTGTTAGATCTTCTTCTACTACTTTCTATCATTCTCTTTCTTATTGTTTAAAGGTTGAGGTCAATTCCTAAATTAGGTCTTGATTGTGGGAAACCCCTCTCCAACAACAAAAAACCCTTTTTCTCTTGTAGATCAAGATTTACAGGCTTTTAGATCCATTTTTGGGAGTTTATGAAACATGGCACAATTGTAGATTTAGAATCAAGAAAGATTAGAAGAGTGGGTCTAGGCTGAATTTAGGCCTAGTCCTAGGTCAAGGCCAACCCCAAGTCAACATAGACCTAAAAAATTGGCCTAGTCCATGAGAAGAACAATTTATGGGTTTTGCGGAGCTTGCAATTTTAGCATTGGTTCCTAGATTTTAGACATTTCTAACATAGTCTGACAGGGTAAATTTATAGGTTTGTATTTTCCAAGGTCAGTTCTCCTTCTTTTTTCATTTCAATACTTTCTTTCACACATCTCTAGTGTATCCTTCATTTCCAAAGCCCTCTCTTTATAGAGGTAAGAGAAGTTAATCCAAGCAATTTGCCCCTTTGTCAAGGTTATGAATTAATACTTTCTCTTGTGTTAATTGGGCCTCCTTTGCTGGTGGAATCGTGGTCCCATCTCTATGTTTTTGTGTCGGTAGCCTCTATTGACTCTTCTCCCATAGCTTCCTTCAGATTGGTCTTTAGATCTATCATCATCTTTCTTTTGAGGACATCTAGTAGTGATGTGACTGACTTCTTTATAGTTAAAACATGCCAAAGGTAGCTTACCTCTATACCTTCCTTTTCCTTTGGGCAATCTTCTGGCCATAAGAGCTTCAAGCTCATCAAGTTCATCATCGGTATTACTATCACTATCATAATTCTTATTATTCCTACTAGACTTTCCAATCTTCAAAGAAGACATGAAAGCAGATTCAACAGAAGGAACAACACTATTATCAAAGTTGTTTAATTCAAAGGTTGTAAGTTTACCAATCAGAGTGTCAAGAGTAAGGTTGGATGTAGCTCTTGTTTCATGAATTGCAAAGATCCTGATTGCATAAACTGGCAGCAAAGTTCTGAGAATCTTGCTTATCACTGTTTCATCATCAATCACTCCATCAGATGCTCTAATAGCATGTACCACCTCTTTTAGTCTATTTGAGTATTGTACAATGTTCTCGCCTTCTTTCATTCTCATATCATCAAATCTGCCTCTTAGGCTTTCAGCTCGGGCTCTTTTGACATTCAGATCTCCATTGTATATCAAATTTAACTTGTCCCACATCTTCTTAGCAGTATCACAACCCTTGATGTCTTCAAATTCAGCATCGGTACAGGCAGCGACAAGTTCCATCATAGTGATATTGTGTTCATGCATGTCCTTCAGTTGATCAAGAGTTAAGGGACCAGTGGGCGGTCGTATGTAGCCATTCTCCATCAGATCTAATGCAGAATTCCCAATTCCAGATATGTGCAGCTTCATCCGGCTTTGCCATACTGTGAAGTTCTCTTTGTTCAGCTTCGGTACTTCCCTCTTATACATCTTGAGACCTTTGTGCTTAAGTCCTTAAAACTTTGTTCTAAGCAACCACAGCTCTGATACCAATTGTTAGAATAACTGAGAGGGGGGTGAATCAATTATCCAGTGTCCCAAAACAAAATGTATAATTCAAAACAACTTCTTCAATTTCTGCTCCTCGGTAAACAATAATTACTTTCACTATCTATGCTTTTATCAATTACCAGTCTAATACTATAACAGTTACCAATCAAATCTAACATGTAACATGTAAAGTATGATAACAAACAAATATCACAATTAACACATAACACAAGAGATTTAACGTGGAAACCCTGTAAAGGGAAAAACCACCTTGGACCGGCAACCCAAATTGGTTCACTCTTCTAAAGTGAGGTCGGTTAAGACCCAACCCTGTTAAAGGTTTACAAACACACTGTCAAGTGTGACCTTGTTAGAGGATTTTAGACTAGAAGTTATCATCCAACCAACATTCACTATGGGGTTGACATGATAACAATGTTCATTCTATGAATGATACATCATAAGACTTTCAGAGTCCACTCAGTTAAGAGATTTTGACTGTATACAATGGTTAAATATGTAACAGTAAATGATCTACTTTAGTACAACTTCAATTGCAGATTATATATCAATATTCAGTCCATACAAATCCTTCTAATCAATATTTCACTTCAGATTCAATACTGTATCAACTTACTATCTGTCGATAATTGCTCTCTGTAGCTCGGTAATTGTTATGCAGCTCAGTTCTTACTTAACCAGTATGATCATAATGCATGAAAACCTTTTTCACGCGATATTCCTGCAGTTTCTACTTCTTCTGACATCATTACATAATGAAATTCTGGTCTCTTATATAGACGAGTAAATCATTTTCTTCTCCTCCATCAGATTTTTCTGCTTAATCACATTCATAGATTTTGCTGCTTCAAACTTTCTTGGCTGATGTGTCAATAACACATTTTAATCTGCTCCATTAGATCTTCCTTTAATTTTGTTAGCCGTCGATCTTTATAACAAACATTATCTGTTATCACTAAAATCGAGGTACTTTACAACTCATCAATCCTATCAGCTAAACTAATAATTTAGTTCATTTTGTTTCACTCAGTTAACAAAGAAATACGTTGGTGAACACTACTCGGTTAATACTTTGATCAATACACACTACACTCCATCAGTGTATACTAGAAATGCTTCATTTACCAACAACACTGCTTTGTGTCTTTCAGCTCTATACTTCATCATAGATGAATGCAACATAATAAAGTCAATATCATCTAGTCATAGACTCATCAAAAAGTTACTCAATGTGTTCCTTATCCTCATCTGTCATGTACATCTTTCCCCATGTAGATTTCTCTATTCTTCATCTCTTTCACCTTTCTTTAGATGTCTCGGTATAGTAACTTACAAGATAAGTGTTGTCAAACTAGTTGACATTCAATGAAAACATAATACTGATTTAATCATATTACATATCTAATCAGCAACTCCTCAGTGATCTTTAATCACAGATTCTTCAATCAGATTCCAAATCAGTTGTAGTCCAACACCTTTAACTATAATTAAGATGAAAAAGGATGAGCTTCCAAGTTCTCAACTGATACACACAAATCCTTGGTATTTCTAGCATAGGATTGATAGTGGTAAATGGACACTTGTTTTCCATAAAAGTGAAGAAAATGAGTGGTACGAGTAATAGAACCATTCTACCATGAAATCCAACCTGTTAGTTGAGTGGGCCTCTATTGAAGATACCAAACTTTCCTAATATCCATGAGGATTGGTGGATGGTTCAAGAATGATGTGTTAAAAAAGAAAGGAGGTTGTGAGGAATGTGGCATGTGGAAACACCAAATTCAATAGAAAATTTAATGGGATAGTGGTCTAACAAAGTAATATCTTATAAAGGTAAAACTGGAAAGTCTTGTCTAGTCCCAAAAGAAAAGAAAGTTTGAGAAGAGATCAAGGCATGATCAAGACTTTTAAACACCCTATCAGGTTGATCTTTGAAATTACTCTAGGTATGCCAAACCACATGTGGGAGGCGACAGTTGATATTGGGATAGTAAAGCCCTAATTTATTGCACATGTAAAACTAGGCGTCACGTCCTCCAGTTGTCCATAGAAATGGAGATATGCCATCCTTATTAGAATTCACCTTAACCATGTTTAAATAAACACACAAAAAACAAGTCATAGATGGCAATGATTCAAATATCCATCTCCACAAAAATCTCTCCATTGCATCATTGGAAGCATACAAATTAATAACACCAAAGTGGTGATTATTAATATTGAAAAGAATTCACACCATCCTATGCATGGGGTCTTGTCCATGGTCTATAATTGCACTTTTCTAGTGTGGTGCCAATAGTGTCACCACCCCACATCTACGAGATTCATGGGAATAAGAAAAAAATAGGCTTTGAGGCCATATGACATGGGAAGCTGCCAAAAAAAGAAAACTAGTTGTCTTGATTTATTGAAGGTAAAGAATATCTGTCTAAGGAAATCGATGGTGAACATCTCTGTCAAAGTATTTTCATTGGAGGTCAGTAAGACCCCTCACATTCCAATAAAGAAAATTCATTAGAAGTCATCATTCATGGTATTATCCCCAAGCGAGGAGAAACTGTTGTGCAAAAATGTCAACTTAGAGTTGAAAGTTTGGTATAAATCTCTTGGAAATATTTTCATCTTCCCTGGTCCAGTGTTGTCTAGTTCATAATGTCTAGAAGGGCTGTGAGAATGACAATGCAAAGAGGCTGAAGAATAATGAGGAGGAAGTTGAGGAATTAAAAGTGGTTTGGAGTCCATGCATTGTTTATAAATGCCATGAGAAATTTATTGTGCCTCTGTAGAGGGTACCATTTCCCTCGAGAAGAAGGATTTGAAACAATCTTTGTGGTTTTTTCTAGAAGAGGTGGAATTATAGAAGTCTTCTTAGGTTGAGAAACTATAGATTATTTTCCCTTATAAACCATAGTAGTCCAAGTGGCATCATTTTTGGAAGCCTCTAAAGATGGAGAAACAACTGGATCCTTAGGAGGAGCCCTAGGCATGTCGACTACGAGAGGGAAATCTCTTATCTTATGATCTACATAGTGACAATGGAAGCAAGAATTGGGTAAACTGGCATACATTACTTTCTAGGTGAAACATTGCCCACCAACTTGAATTTCAATTGACTCCCTTAAGTCTTGTGCAAGGTCAACTTCAACACAAACCCTCTCCTGAGGGTGAGAATGAAAGAAATGCCCTGGTTCCGAGAAAGCTACCCTACCTAGGGATTGGGAAATATTTTGTAGGAAAGGCCAGCAAGGAAAAGGAAAACTAGGAAATTTGACCCAAATGGGTACTTTGAGCTCTTTATTGTCGAAGATGGTGAGAAATATTGACCAGTGCTAAAAGACAAGGAGGGAAGGGTAAACAAACCAGGGGCCATGCTTGAGAATACCCTCAACATGGGAAGGGTTCACAAAATAGAATAAGAAAATTCCTTTGGTGAGATTATGGACACCATCTAAACTCGCTGCATAAGGGAGCCCATATTTGGTGACTCAATCCTTAAGCACATTTTTAGATGGAACTCTACCCATAAAATATCCAATTAAAGTGAATTTTTTTAACCATTCACAAGCCTTTTAAAAATCTAGCAAAGGCAAAACTACATCAGGGTTAAAAGAGGACTTACCATGTGGAATACTTTGGGGATGAATTTCTTGGGACACTTTCTTAGTGAAGCCATTAGCACCTACACCCAACACTTTGGTGCCATAAAAAATTGTTGAGCCTAAATTAGGCAAAGCCATTAACAAAAAGTAAATACCATTTCTCACAATTAATGTAGAATGAGAGGAAGGTACAACTACCCTTAAAAAATGTATATGGATGTAGTTGAAATCTAGAGTTGCAGAGAAATGTCACCCACACTTTGAGTATGTTTTCAAGCCATAAATTTGGATAGTATCATTTTGGATAAAACATGCAGAAGATGAAAAGATGATCACATATTCATTATTATTGTTTATAGTAACGCTAGATGTTTTTAATTTTTTTTTATTTAGTTAATTCCTTGATCTAATATTAATGCTAAAAATAGAGTGTTTAGGTTGGTTAAGAACTTACATTATACCAATTTATTAATCTATTGATTTTGCGCTTATAAATCAAATTTTAAGGCTATCAATAGATAGAGTTTTTTTTTCTTTTTGGTATGGAACATAAATTATATGAAATGTTTTAAAGGCTATCAATAGCTAGAGTTTTTTCTTTCCTTTGGGTTCTCTTTTAAAATGTCTATGATAATCCATTTGCCAGAGAAGGATCTACATTTAATGACAATGCATTCTCTACCCTTATCTCATAACACAACAAAAATTTGAAATACTCTTGTTTCTTTAAAAACACTCTTAGCTCACCACCCTCAATCTTTTTTTGTATTGAAAAATATTAGTTCAAAAAGTTTGTTAAATAAATAAAAGTTATCAACCGAAGTTCACTTATCAACAATATAATATTAATTTATAATAAATTTCTGATTAAATTATCTAGAAAAGTAAATATAAGGTCTCAAATTTCTAACAGATAATTAACATGTTGTTTCATTAGCTAACTTTTTGAAACATTACTCCCAAAACACAAATTAAACTCTAATACTTTAGATTTGTATTACACATTCAATAGCCGCTCCTTGAAACTACAAAATTTACACACAACTCTTTTAATACAATACACATTAATACAATGTAGCAACGATATATGAGAAGACCTCCACTGTCATGTTTTAAAATATATAGACTGTAATAATGTTTGAAAAACTCTCTAATAACCACTCTCCATACCACAGCTCCACTTCTATTCATAGTTAAAAACCATTAAAATGAGGTTTATGAAACAAATGCTTTAATAATCTATGCAATCATGTTGCAAATCGCATCCAAAATCAGGCTTAGGTTTATGAGGTTGGACAAGTTTGCGCCCTTTAAACACATTGTCCATCATAGCTACACTTATCTACATTAAAAAATTAAAATATTAAAAACGTAATGGAGAATAATTATTTATAAAATAAAGCCAAATTTAAATGTATGTTATGCTAAAATAAACGTAGTACTCACAATACACAAAACTCATAAAAGGTTGCACCAGATAAGGGGTTCTTGGGTACGGTCTTTGCTTAGCCGCAATTTTTTTTAAATTTTATTTTTATATTTGTATTGACAAACATTTTTCTTTATTATGGAAGTTAGATAATATTGACGCACCAGATTAGCAGACAATGTATCGTGTTTGATTATAATAATTTTTAGTAAACAAATATTTTTATTGGAAGACATAAAAAATTAAGAAGAAAAAACTAAATTTATATGCTACATATGTCTTGGATAACTTTCTTTCAATGACTCCATCATGAATCTTCAATATGCGCAACTTAAATCTCAATAAACATGGATTTGATTGAGACTTCAGGGACCCCATTTAAATCTTGGTATAACAACGTGATTCAGACATAAAGACAATTTTTTGATGGAGGATACAAAAATGTATTTTTTTAAAATATTTTGAGGTTATTTGTTTTTAAATGAAATAGGATTATTCAGTACTTATCTAATTTTAATATGTTCTAAAAAGAGATATATGTAGCTTACTTATTATAAAATTTGAACTTTTGACTAATATATGTTAGTTGTTCACTAGATCAAATTTCCTAATATAAGAAAACTAGAAAGAGTTTATAAAAGATATCACATACATCTTAAAGTTGTAGTCCCATGAAGAGGACTTCTTAAAATTTTTACAAGGTGTTGTTCAGATATTCTTAAATGGGTGGTCCCATTAATTTTGTAATGCACTTCAGATATAAAAGTTTAAGTTGCAAAATTTTCAAAAGTTAATAGTTTTGTAAATTATATTCAATTCAATTGAATAATAAAAAAAATTAAAAAGTAAAAATTAATAAAACTTCATACTATGATTGATAAGTAAGACAAAAATGATTGATATGTGAGACAAAGAGAAAAAAAAACTAATAGAATTATTCCTAACCCTGCACCTTTCCATCCACTCAAATTAAAATCTTGGAAAAGTAAGAGCCACTATTTTTGAAAAAGATTCTAATTAATTTTATATAAAATCTTTAAAATTTTATACAAACTTCTACAGTATAGGACTAGATCTCCCAGCAACTAAATTCTTGCTAACCCTAATGGACAACATGCAATTCATTTGACAGCTATAGTTAAAACTCACGCCCCGATGATTAGTAGAGGCAACATATCACTTTACAAACTATAATAACAAAATTGCAAATAATTGATACAAAAATGAAAGCGATGAAAATAGGAATATTCAAGCTATGCGGAAATAATAATAAATGTTTAAAGGTGTTCTTCATTTTGTAAAAAACAAAATGTGTAGCTCTCTTTATAAAATTGTTAAAATAATACATAATACAATGTGTAGCTCTCTTTATAAAATTATTAAAACAATATTAAAAATATGCTAGCTCTACTCTGGCGAAAACATGGCCCTTCTTTTTGGTGTGAAGTCACGCATTTTTACTACTGCTTCCTTGGATTCCCAAATACTTTTTTTTGATAAAACCAAATATGCTACTTAGAATATTAAGCTCTCTTCATCTATTCTGAACAAATTTGCCAGGGCAAATCAACAATCTTCCCCTAGATCTACTTCTAGGGCACCACCACGGGAGTTGCTTGATCCTACCCATAATAGTCTTTGGTTGCCAACACATAAACAAAATGCTAGAAGGGCTAAGCAGCATGATCTAAAGCCTCGAGTTCAGTATTGCTCTCCTCATCAGGCACCTTTCACTATGCCTCTCAACAATAAATTTGATCGGCTTAGTTCTATGAAAGAGCCCCTCTACTCTCCACCCCATAAGAGACTATCAAGCTTTGTTTCGAAGAACAAAGGCACAAAGCACAACCCTAATGCTACCCGGTTAAACTTGGATAAACTTCTAGAAGCTCACAACCCTACCATCAGGAAAGTAACCCATAATGGAAATCAGAGCCAACATGGTGTGAAAGTTTACACACCTCCGCATCACAGTTATAATGGTAAGTATAAACATCCCCACACTACTTCAGATTATAGATTATCAGAAAATCAATTTGATAAGTGTTCAATAGAAAAAGTTATAAATAGATCTAATGATTTACATCAACACTCATTAGTTAAGCATGGCATTGTTTACTCCCCCCCACATAAGAGATCTAGTCCAGTAGGGACCATCTCTCATGAATATGCAGAAATCATTTAGCATAACAATGTCCCTACATGCCCTAATCAAATATACTCCAATATGGAAACCATTGATCTAGAACTTAAAGATGGTTGTATAGAACGAATTTAGAGTGTATGTGCAGGTTTTGGGATTATTTGTAGATGGAACGGAGTTGGAGCCTCTATTAGCGATATAGCTGAAATCTAAATGGCAAAAAAAGGTAGTTATTTCAATTCTTACTGAACATTTCATTTATCTAGATATTAGTAACAAAGCACTTAGAAAATAGATACTATCAGAGGGTTGCCCTAAGTACAGACATATATCATTTACTATTTTTGATTGGACCCCCTTTTTTAACCCTGAAAAACTTACTGACTTTATGGTGGATAAAGTCATTCTCCTTAAAAACCTCCCTTTGGAGTGTACATGGCAGGAAACTCTTAGAAAAATAGGAAATAGTATTGGTAAGTTTATAGGGATAGTTCAAAATGAGCAAAATCAAGCAGAAAAAATTATTATAGTCAAAATGAATCTTCATAAAAAGACAATCCCTCCTATTAGATTATGTTGTAAATCAAGCTCGGTGGTCATCAATCCCACTATTGTTGAAGATTACTTAGAGGAAATGGAAGATACCCCTGCTAGTACTATTAGTCCAATAGTAAATCAGTCTACCCCTAATTTCAATATGGATAAATTGGACATTAAGGTAGATTTCCTTGAGCATAAGGGAGGGTTTTTTTATCAAAAACAATCATGGCAAGTGTGAGGAGATGTCACCTATACTTCCCAAGCTTAGTAACCCCCAAAATATAATAAATACTTCATCACCCAACACAATTAGTAAATCCAATTACTCTGAATCCCATTCCTTAGGAATCTTAGAGGAGGATCAAAATATGATCAAGAAGACAGAACACAGTCCTAGCAAAGCCACTATACCTGTACAAGCCTTTGAAAGAAAAGTAAAAAGGGTTGATGATATTTTGGGAGAGCTCAGGGAAGTATAGGTAGAAACCAGTGAGGAATTAGCACAATGTTATAATGATGGAATAGACAAATGTAATAATAAATTAACTAATAATCTTATTAATACAAATGAGATGCTAGCAGCTCCTCAAGAAATTGAATCTGCCACTTTTGATTTAAAAATAGATAATAACCAAGAATTATTATTAGATGTAATTAACCATGGGAAAATACATGAATCAAAGACTATAATAGGTAAAGTCTCCATGATCAACAATGAACAAGCACCCACTTGGATAACAACAATAGAAAACAAGGTAACAAAGTACTCAGTAAGTACAAGAAAGCAGGAGGATACTATGTCTGATACATAAACTGAAGAACAAAAATGTGAGAGAGAGGTCAATGAAATTTCAAAATATTTAGGCAAAAAATTTACAAGTGAGTTAATGGATTTATTTGTGGATGAGATTTGTGACAGAGAGGAACTAGCCCTCCAAAGGAAACTTCTAATAAAAAGTATCTTGTCAGGAAAGGATGTAAAGATAGATAGATTAGAAGTAATGATCGAGCAACAATAGGGGAAAGAACCTCAAGGTATCTGTGTTCCTTCCCTCTCAATGCCTATAGAATTAGAATCCCTCAAAAAGGAACTTGGATCTTACCCTGAAAATATCCTAGAGGATTATGGAAATGATATTATAGACCATGAAGATTCACTTATTAATATAGCAATAGGGCAGGAAGAGTTTGTATAGAACGACCTTTCAGAGAAGACACTTTTGAGAAATGAACATATAGAAGAGGAGCAAGATATCCTCAAATGTATGAATGGGATAACTAATAAAGATAGACATCTAGGTATTGCTATGAATAGGGAGGGTCTTTCCTATCCAATTAACCTTAAGACTAAGAAAAAATGAGGCAAAAAATCTATTAACGAATTGAGAACTTTAGCTGGCAATGCTGATAATCAGCAAAAAATATCTGACATCTTGTATGCTGGGAAGGGGAAGAGCCTTCCCCAAGGGAAATGAAAATAACTACCTGGAATGTTAGGGGCCTCAATTCCCCTAACAAACAAAGATTAATTAAAAGATATCTTAACACATTTGAATCTGAAATAATAATATTACAGGAAACTAAGTTAAATAAGGATGAAAGCTTGAAGTTTAGTCTCAAATTAGGTATTTGGAAATCCGAAATAGTCCACTCAGCAGGAGCATCTGGTGGACTGGCTACCATATGGGATCCTAGGAAAGTAGTGATTGAGGTAGTTTCTAAAAATAATAACTGGTTTCTACTAACTATTAATAGTTTAAAGACAAAATTAAAATTTAAACTCATTAATATATATGGTCTTGTCCATAATGTAGAAAAGAGGAAAGTTTGGCAGGAAGTTCAAAATCAATTGTCTCTCACTCCCAATGACACTCACATCTTAGGTAGAGACTTTAATGCAATTCTAGAAAGTAAAGAAAAATTTAGCGGCTCACAATATATTTCACTGTCACAAAAAGATTTTAGTCAATGGGTCTTGGATAATAATTTAATAGATATTAGCACCAATAATGGCATATTTACCTGGAATAACATGAGATTAGGCTTCAACCACATTGCTGAAAGAATCGATAGACTCACTATTAACGAAGATACTGGTAATTTTAATCATAATATAAGCGCAGAAATCCTCACCAACACAGGGTCAGACCATTTTCCAGTAAGACTCTCCATTACGAAAAACTATAAACCTCCTAGAAATCCATTCAAATTTGATTTCATGTAGTTTCAAGATAAGGATTTTATGCCGCTCCTAGAACAATGATGGAAACAGATAAAAGTTTCTGGATCAAAGATGTACTACCTAGTGGCTAAACTAAAGATTATTAAGCACAAGATCTTGGATTGGAACAAGGATAAATTTAATAATATCTTTGAACAAAAAAGAAAAATTGAATATGAAATTGATTGCCTAAATAAGCTAGTCATAGAACAAGGGATGAATGAAACAAGCTATATAAGAGAAAAAGATCTTCTGGTGGAACATGCAGAGATCTTAATAAAGGAAGAAATATATTGGAAATAGAAATCCAAAGAAACTTGGTTGAAAGAAGGGGATTGTAATACAAAAATTTTTCATAATAGGAAAAACAATAAAAGAAGTATAAATAGAATATCCAAAATATGAGACAATAATGGAAATCTTATAGATGATCCCAAACTCATTTCTGAACAATTCATACACTTTTATCACAACCTTTTTAACAATCATGATTCTGTTGATCTTAGAGCACAGAATGAAATGCTCACGTCTATTCCCAAATTAATTTATGATGTAGATAATAAATGGATGAACAATAAATTTACCATTGAAGAAGTTAAAAAAGCCTTATTCCAATTACATCTAGAAAAATCTCCAAGACCAGATGGTTTTCAGGTTGGTTTCTTCCAAAAATGTTGGCACTTTTTGGGATAAGATATATGGAAAGCAATGGAAGCCACAAGAAACTCTGGCACACTATTAACCAAAATCAATAATACCTTCTTCACCCTTATCCCTAAGAAGAATGATTGTATCGAACCAGGGGACTTCTCCATTTCCCTTTGCAACACCATTTATAAAATCCTCTCTAAATGCTTAGCAAATAGACTTAAAACCTTCCTTCCTTCGATTATCTCAAAAGAACAAACTAGCTTTGTCCCTAACCGTTCAATCTTGGATGGAATTGTAATAGCCCAAGAAATAGTACATTCAGCACAATATAACAAAGAAGCATGTATGCTAATTAAAATTGACATTCAAAAATCTTACGATAAAGTAGACTGGAGATTTTTATGCAAATGCCTGGTAGCATTTGGTTTCTCCAAACAATGGATTAATTTAATCTTCAGTTGTATATCTACACCCAAAATTTCACTCCTAATCAACGGTACCCCCAAAGGTTTCTTTGAAATCTCCTGCGATATTAGACAAGGTGACCCACTCTCCCCCTTCCTTTATGTAATCATGGCTGAAACTTTAGGTAGATATATAACTAAGGCTCACTTCGAAGGTAAAATCTCAGGAGTCAAAGTTATAGAACATGTCCCTAATATAACACACAAGCAATTTGCTGATGACACTATACTTCCAGGAGCCTCCACCTCTAGGGAAGATAAAGCATTCAAAGATGTTCTAGATGTATAAATGAAGGCATCAGAGCAGAGAGTGAATCCTAATAAATCTGAAGTTTTTTTCTTTAATACACCTCCAGTCAAAGCGCAACAGATTCGCAACACCTTGGGTTATAAAATTGGCAAGTTTCCTTGTAAATACCTAGGGATCCCCCTAGATAAGGGGGTACATAGCACAAAGTTATGGCATCAGGTGTTATCCAAAATCTGATCCAAAAAAGGTAACTGGAAAGGTAAATGGCTCACTAAAGCCGGGAGGGCTACAATGATTAAATCTGTATTGACAGCCATTCCCACATATCATATGTTGATACTCCCTCTTCATGTCAATGTTAAAGCTAGTTTAGACAAGCTTCTTAGAGATTTCTAATGGCAAGGTCCATCAGAGGAAAAAAAGTTGGCCCTCATAAGATGGGAAAAATCTTTGTAAACCGATATCCCAGGGTGGATTAGGTATAAAAAATCTACAATGGCAGAATAAAGCACTAGGTGCCAAACTCATATGGAGATTATACAAGGAATCTAATAGTAAATGGGCCACAATCCTTTTGCACAAATACATCCCAAATGTGGACCCCATCAATATTTTCAGATCTCGGTCCCATGTGAAAGGATCTCGTATTTGGAATTTTATTAAAGAATCGAGAGGAGTTATCGACAAGTTACTCACGTGGGATATTGGAAAAGGGGACAAGGCTCTTTTTTGGGATGACTCCTGGGGTGGTTTCACCCCCCTCACTAAGTTAGGTTTTTCACAAAGATTCATGGATAATTGTAAAAATATTAGAGGCCCTTTTTTGAAGGATTATATTTCTTTCGAAGAGGATCTAGTTTGGAAAACAGTAAATGATATTCCAATAGAGAATGAGGAAGGACAAAAGATCATAGACATCCTCAAAGATAGAGTAATTAATATTAAAAATAGAGAAGCTAAACTTATATGGGCCAGTTCAAATAGTGGAATATATAATGTGAAGGACGATTATAAAACAATTGTGCAGGAACATAACATGGATACCCTAGATATCCCTCTGAACTTATGCTGGCATAAGGCGTGCCTCCCTAAAGCAGGAATTTTCCTTTGGAAAGTGATGCAAAAGAAAATTTTAACTGCAGATAGATTAAGGAAGCTAGGCTTTGCAGGCCTCTCTAGATGCCCTTTGTGTGAATGTCAATAAGAGGATGCCAACCATTTACTCATAAATTATATATTTACCTAGAAATGTTGGAAATGGTTGTGCAAGTGTCTAAACTGGCACTCATCTATGTCTTTTGATCTAGTGGATTGCCTTAAAGCATGGCCCTCTCTGAATAAAGATAGCTTGTTCAAAGATATCTGGATAATCTCTCCCTCTATACTAGTGTGGGAAATATGGAAAGAATGAAACAGAAGAATTTTTACAGATCAAAAGCTTGGTTGGAAATCGATTACCAACAAAATAGAAGCGTCAATTATTGAAGTAACTAATAATAGACTAAGAGATAAGATTAGTCCTAAAAACTCCTTTAAACAATGGGATAATATGATTAGAAATCTCTGGCCTAGACTAGCAATCCCACCATTATATGGGAGAGGTGGAAACAAATCAAAATTAGATAGAAGCACCTGTAAATGGTCACCTCCTAAAGATGGTTGGTATAAATTAAATTTTGATGGGGCCTCTCGAGGCAACCTTGGAGTAGTAGGTATTGGTGGGATTATACACAATTGGAATGGTGAAATCATCTCTAAATTTGCTAGGCCCATTAAACCCACAACTAATAACATGGCAGAGTGTAAGGCTGTCTTAGAAGGACTCAAACTATGTAAACAACTAGGCCTCTCTAAAGTAGAAATTGAAGGAGACTCTCAAATAATAATTAATGTAATCAGAACTAGAAAGACTCCAAATTGGAAACTCAACTCGAAAATAGAAGATATCATTGATATCTTGGACACCATCCCCCAATTTGAAATCAAACACATTTATAGAGAAGGTAATACAGATGCGGACCAACTTGCTAATCAGGGTGCTAATGGAGATACTGTGTAAGCATAATCCTACTATAATTAGACAATCTACAGTTTCCATCCATAGCCTAACTAAGAATATTAACTGATTTCACAAGTATAAAATTTTCAACTTCTAGAATCTTTCATAAAAAACTTCCTGTATCATTAACTAAGACTAATAGCTAAAGAAAATAATTGTAGCATTAAGTATCAAGGCTTGTCTTCAAAGAGTACATGACCTAAAGCACTGGTACAAAATTGTAAAATTAGATTTTTGAAACTTAATCAGATTACAGATATACTTGTTCCCAGTTATAGCATGGTAAACTCTTAAGTACACCTATGTTGATTTTAGGATATCTTTACCCTCATGATTACTTGAGACCTATTATACCTCGTTTAATTTAGATATCTAGACTTATACAAGGATATTATCTTCTAATGTTATAGACATAGTAGATTCTAAATATTAAATGTAATTCTCTTCGAATAAAATGTATCTGGGTAAGAGACCCGATGCATTTTGCACTATTAAATGTTTGTATAATATTCAAAATTTATGAGTATTTGAAATACCTCATATTGTCCCCTTAACTACTAGTCTATGTTATGTAACGACCTCTAGATCCCACCTATTTAGGAGCCCTATGATTCCAGGACTAACGCTTGTATGGGTCACTTTTCTTCTGAGTTTCATCACACCCCATTAGAGTAGCTTGGTCAATTTTTATCTTTAGCAATCTTAAATGGTCTTCTTTAGAGGAAGGTAAGTATAGAATGCGATAGTCCATTTTCCTTCGGTAGACTAAAATTCTTATGGTCTTCTTCCTATCACAGTAGCTAATAATTTATGCATTTGCCGTCTAGATTTCTCATTAGATACTATGTTTTTATTAACTTCGATCCCTGGCAACAGTTATAGACCTCAGCGGGATCTCTTTTCGAATAAGAGAGTTCAACCTCCTTGCATAGTTAGATAAACTATCAAATATTTATAATAATATATGTTATTAGCATTTAAGCACAATCTAATCCCCACAGAGTATTGGGTGGTAGAATGTAGATTTAATGATTGCCCCTGAACTTTGATTATATGGTTTAGATGTTTCCTTAAACCTTCTTTACTAAGAGTCATGTGCCTGTTTTAGTATAATCAATATTTAATAATTTACACAATTAATAAATAATTTTCTCGAGCATTCATGAATTTTTTACTCTCCTTATAGGTGAAAACTTTTTAGATAATCTAGAACATCCCTATCTCTTTAGGAGTAATACATAATGATTAGAACAAAAGAACATGCTCAAGCTATAAAATCATGTAACAACACAAGGTGACAGTGATGACAGGAGGCCAGATATATAGGTGTCAATATCGTGACTATATACATGATTGCCCTTTGATTTATTTCTCCTCAGCCTTTTACATTTCATCTCCCGAAAAGTTTGAGCCTCCCCATGAAATGGAGTCGAGACTGATAACCTTTACATCCAAAGGGAGTCGAGCAATGACATTTAAAGGGTGTGTCTTGCCAGAAAGATGGAATCAAATTCTAAATCCTCTGCTAAATGCAGCAAGAAGGGTGATTAAGAGAGCTTTGGGAGATTATCATTTCAACAATGAATTTACATTTAGGACCAATGGCGCGGTCATCGGATAATTCATAGCTATATTGGTCTTTGCAAGTAAAAGTAAAGATCACATTATCTAGGTTGAATTGAAGTGGAATGCGGGGGCCTTCCTTCTCCCTAACTCCATCTTTAATGAAGATCTTCTTGAAGGTTTATTGTGTAGACAACCAACTCACGATACCATACCTAGAAATCATCGTGAAAATAGAGTTGTCTAAGCTAGAAGATATACCACAATATCAACATATACCTATGATGTCCTTCAAAGATGAAGAACACTTTGATACCCACTGGCCTGAGATGCTAAAGAATTTAGATTTCCTCTACAACAAAATCCTGCCTGGTGATATGGACTTAAGTGGAATTCTTAACTATTGGAGAAGTGAGGGTTTTAATATACTAGGTGACCTGGACAATGAAGATGCTGCAAACCTTCATGTTATGGCTCCAGAGATCTCTAGGTGCACCCGACATTCAAAGAAAATGGATGCTGAAGAAGAATGCATTGTGCTGATGAGGAAGAATGACAATATTTGGGATTGCAAGATGATCCAGAAAGGGGGAAACATATGATTTGCAGGGTTAAACTTCTTTTTGTAGATATCAAGTTTATAGCATAGTTACAAATCATCTTCCAAGATGATGGTGGATAAATAGTGAGATTCAGGATACTATTACTAAGGTCAAAAGGGTATTATGAAGTGAATACATAACTATAACTAGCTACAATATTATGCTTGTACTTAGTATAAGGTAAATATAAGACTATATGTTTTATTAAAGATAGAATTCTTTTATTTCCTTATAGATTAAGGATAATTTTAATGCTTTTATTTCTTCACAGAGTATGTATAGCTCAGTTTAGAATGATCTTGATAATTTTGTCCTTACCCTAGTAGGACCAAATTTATAACTGACCCTTAAGCTTCTGGTTAATAGTCCAAATGGCATACCAAACGCTCAATGAAATGCAGTGGAATTAATAACAACCCTTTTATTTTAGAAAATTCCATGCATTCCCCCAGTAGTTGATGTAGTAATTTGCTTTGATTAGCCCTAGAATCCCAAACACCATGACTAGAGAAGGTTTTGTAATATAAATAGCACCCTTCCTTTACCTTTAGCCCTATACTACTGACATTTCCGCATCTATATCTCCCTCTTTATTGTAGGAAAGCATGGACACCCCAATTATACTTACCTGCAATAGGAGCCAAATGGCCTTTATTGGAAGGATCACGTCTAAACAAATTAAGAAGGTACTGATCAACAAGCATGCTCTCATCATCAGAGCTTCCTTGTGCATCTTAGGACCAAAATTCCTTGATAATATGGATAGGTATAGAGTCTTGTCCAACATCACGTCAATGTTTGTAGTTGTCTTATTCTTTTGGGGATGCCCTAAGCAGGAGATTTGGAGGCTATGTTATAGGACTTTCAAACGCAGATATCTTGGCAATCTAGATATAGCCCTCCATAATGTTAGTAAGGGCCTTACTATAGTAAAACCTAAATTCTACAATTTGGTACCCACCAAAGGAAATCCCCCTACTTATTACCCCATCATTACATCTGAAAACCTGGATGCTTTCAAAAATAGAGAATCCATTGTTAAAAGAAATATTAATTTTTTGCTCCAGTATCTCCATATTCGGAAGCCCATGAAGGAAAAATGGTTTTACGAGTATTGGCATCTTGATGAGGTCGATTTTGCAGACATGGATTGTTTTACGGACTCAGAGTCAGACAATCTATTCAAAATTTGGCTTGAAGAAGGAAAACAACACAAGAAAAGGAAAATACAAAGCCTAGAATTAGATAACTTAGAATCACAAGCCAAGAACAACTACAATACTTTAATTTATGTAAATCTCTGGTGCCTGGACCCATGTAGATACTTCCTTTTAAATATTAACATATTTAAGAGACTTGTTTTATCAAGATTATCCTTTCTTTTCTAAGGCATCAACAGGTTTAACACTTGAAGCTATATGCACTAAAGAGAATCTTAACAAAGATTAGAAATAAGGACCAATACAATAGCAAATAACATTAGCACTCAAATACTATAAGACATATAAGACGTATTAGGATCTAACCTCGAAACAACATAAATTACTTAATAGTTTGAGAAAGTCTTTTATCTTGTTCAATTTAAGCATTATTTTACTTTCAAATAATTTCATGTTGTTTTTTGGGTAAGATTAATTGAGCTTAGCAACTACTTATTAGGACAAAATTTTGACTCACTAATTAATGTAAGTTCTAAATCTAATCGGAAAACAAAGACACCCTCGATAGTAAATTAGCTCCTATCACTTATTGAATTCATCAATTAATTAGATTAATTGAGTCAGCCACTAAACAGTAGACATAAGATATCAGCATCCTCATTTCAGGTTCATAATGAGGCTCTTAGGAGCCAAGCCTCCAACCAACTCAATTATAACTCTTCATACCATATTTTTAGATGTCCTTTAGAATGAAAACCTATTCCATATTTTGTAACTTTGGTGATCCTCAAAGCTAGGGGAGTGATTAAGGCATATCAGAATTGAAATTGAAATGTATTAGCTGATTATAATTAGATATGGTTAAATATGGATATTTGTATCTTATGGTCCTATGGTGTTAACAACAGTATTATAGCACTATAGCAATCACATTTTTTGAGTTTCTGTGCTTTCCTCTACCTGAATATGAATGATGCTCTTAGCTATTATGAATCAGCTTTTGAAATATTTTGGCATATTCAAATCGAGTGTCTTCACAAGTTAAGTTTATTTGGCTATAACATATGCTTCTCATTTTAATATTCTAGAGATATTGCATATCTGAGAAGGCCACCTCACAATAAAGGTTTGATTTTGATGTCTCTACCTAAATATAGATCTAGCTATATTTTATAATTCTTTGGTCTGTGCAGCATTTAGCCCAATGCATAATTCATGGTTTTATGTAGCCTCTTCGCATGTTCCAACTTCTTAGATAGTAGCTTTAGATCAAAGGTACTATAATATCACTTATTTGTATTACTAAACCCCTTGTCATAAGCTTTTTAACAGAGTATTCTTAGAAATTTGAATTTATAAATATTTCTAGAGATTCAATACCAATAAGCATATTTCTTATTACTAGATCTTGGTCATAGAGGATATAATTTTAGAATTGAATAAAAAGTACAATCCATAAGTATTATGCACTGGCATGTCATATGAAACTTTTTCAGCATTAGGGGTATCTTCTAGCATCTAGAGGATTAACTTAATTTTCACTAAGTAAAGGCTAAATAACTTTGGGCTTAAGGTAGTTTTACAAAGGAGTATACTTCTCTTAATAACATGCTGGTAGTCCTATTGATCTTGTCCAAGAAAGTGGGAATCAAATACTACATCTTTTTAGAACATGGCGTTACATATATAGGTAAAGTTCTCCTTTAAACAATTGTCTCTATCATTTAAATGTAGCTATCCTTTCTCTTATATTTTTTCTGGAGCAACATATTCTTATTATGATGTTACTAAAGATCTTAGTGAAAGCTCATAATTTTTTAGGTCCTATATTTTTTGGCAATTTTTTGAGGAGTCTCTGGTAGGACGGGACAACCAGGACACAATCCCATATGATCGACAGATAACCTTGCAAAATCTTGACCTTATTAGGTTCTAAATTCTAAGCTCTTTAGAAGGAAAGCTAATTTAAATAATTTTTATAGCATAGACTAGATAAGAGTAAACTTGTACTTGGCATGTTAAATTATAATATGAAGTTGGTCTGGGAGGGTATGCCCTCTTTTTCTTATGTAGCAATTTTGGACTGCGGTCACGGGCAAGGTTGGAGGTTTTCTCAACCCCGCTCTTTCCTACTAGCGCCTTCACTGAGCGGGGTTTTGTATCTTTTCTGATTAATAAAATTTCGGCTTCAGCCTTTTACTGATAAAAAAAAAAATTAAAATAAAGAAAATATTTTATTCTAAAGAATACGTTAGTTCTTACTTTACGTAGCCATTCATACCTCTGCGTTCCTTCCATTGTCTATTTGTTGGTGACTTTACATGTAAGATAAATTGGCGGCAATAAACCTTATTAAAGTAAAGCTTATGTTGTTTTTGTCTACTACATCACAACCGACTTAAAAATTCTTTTTAGTCAACAAGACCAAAGTAAGTGTATAGAATAACAAATGATGACTTTTACCTCAACAGGAATAAGCATAATAAGCACATTGGATAACAAATGTAAGACAAAAGCCAATGAAATTAAAATAAACAATGACCGACCTTTAATAACCAATCTTTTTATTGGAATTGTATGTAATATTGTTTTATTTGTTTTCTACCTTCTTTTTTTTAAGAGATTGTACAGGAAGTTATTAATTGTACTAGTTTTATTTAATAAAAGTAAGATATGATGTATTATTGTCACTTACAATATTAATTTAAATGAATTGTATTCAATTTTTTAGATTATAGAATAGATTAAATTGTGCAAATTTGTATGTAAATTTTTTGTATCTATGTAAATTTTTTATTTAATTTTATATTTACTTTGAAATAATATATTATAATTATATATTACTAACTGACATAATATTGTACAATCTCAATCTTCTTCTCTCATGCCATTGTTTACCTATTTATACATTCTCACGTACTTGACCTCGTCATACATGCCTAATTTTCATACCATGCACTCGACTATCCTTTTATATTTTTGTTATGGGCTTCATTTGACTATTTACATGTCTCAACTCCTTTTGTAGGTGATCCTATTGCTTTAAATTTGATAACTATTTTAAAAAATAAATTCATTTACAATTTTAATTATAATCATCATTTTTTTGTAAGAATAATTTCCAATTTTAGTAAATTAAAATCTAGACCAATTCAAGGAAGGTGATTTTGGAAGCCTTGTTTGAAACCTTTCAAAAAAATAAAAGTAAAATTGCACTAATATTTTATAATCTCATTTTTTACATGAAGTAGATTATTTTTTAATTAAATGTACAACGCTTTCTTTCTATTTTAAAGTTAGGTTCTCCTTAAAATACCTTTTTATTATTACATGTAAAGATTAAATTTAATTGAATAGAACTAGGTAAATTGGTAAAATCATTTAGCACATTATAAATTAACTTAATCTAATAAAATTATACTAAACAAGTAGATTATTATAAAATATGCCTATTGTAAGATGCCTTTTGGGGTGGATAATTATAGGAGGGAGAATTTGTTAAGTAGCACACACTACAGCATGTAGAAACTTCTTTCTCTATTGTTTTTCTTGTGCATGGTGGTGTACAAAGTGTGTGGGGTGAGGCATGGGTGTAGGGAGATATTTGAGGTGATTTTTCTTTGTAGGGAATGTTGTGGGGAGAATAGCGATCTAGTGTGGCTGAAGAGAGCACTCTCCTTTGTGCGTGGAGATTGATTGGGTTTTCCATGATTCTTCTTATTATGTTATGGCTGTGATAGAGGAATCAGATGGAAACATAAATTTTTCATTTCAAGAGGCTTTGGTGGGGTTTTAGTAGTTACCATTCATGCTTGCAAATGGAGGTAAATTTTTTAATGCTTTACATGGACATGGTTCATGGAAAATCAAAGACCCAAAGATTCAAACAGTAAATTACCATGTTGAGATGAGCTAGGATTGATCGGTGTTGGCAATCCAACAAGACTTGGTTGTAGAGGATGTTGATTACCTATGTAACCATTCAATAATTCTTTGTTGTAGAGGATGTTCATTTCCTATACAACCATATGATAATTTGTAAGTTTACAATGAGAACCTTTCCCATTTATTGGAATTGTGGTCTTGTAAAAAATTGGATTCTTGAGAGATATATGGAAGTGATTTTGACAAAAAATATCTACTTCAATGTGGTGGTTTCCTATTTTTCATATTAAAATAAGGCTTTTGAGGGTAGGTTGTAATGCCCCTGCTAGGGAACCCAAGAGATATTAACCTAAAACATAATACTAAGTTTGTAGAATAATTTTTTTCTTAAATGTTTACAAACAATGATGAATAAACAAGAAGAAGTAAAACATAAATTCCATAAGAACATAAACACAAATATAATCTCAAAGTAGATTACACATCTCAAGGGTCCCTTGATGTAGAAACTATGAAACACAACTACAACCATAATTACATATTACATCATAATTAAAACTGAATGATATAAATACACATACTCATCAACATCCGGTGCACATATCGCAGGGTATGTAACATAATCAACACAAAGTACTATATGGTAGATCCAAAATAACTAATACAATGATATATGAACATAATATAAGAAATATTAGAATACACATCTAACAATGGTGAATAAGAAGGTACAAATGCTACAAGGATCATCTAGCACTAGTACATGAATGTCAAAATATTAAATGGTAAAAGACTCACTACCATATGACCTCATGGAACCTAAATGATCTACTCCCATCATTTTGATAAGATAACAACAGACCCCATTTGGATAAAAAACACCAAAATCAATGATAGTACAAACTAAGAAAGGGATCCTGAAAGTTTTCTAACTCAAAAGGTGCAATAGGATAATAAATGTAAAAACATACTCAACTAGAGATAACCAACACATGTAGGAAACCTAAGATGCATATGGAGAAGTGTCATCACATGATCTAATTCTAGAGTTATCTTGGCAGTCTCTCAAGACCCAGGTGCCCTAGTGACTCTATGTGGTATTAGTAACCTCTCATATAGACAAGGCACCAGGGTGACCCCACAATAGTGGGTTACACTTTTTAAGACATGCTGATTTTTGTTGAAATAACACATTTTTAATAAAATATGATGATTTAAGCCTTGAGAGGTTCCATTTGAAGGAATTAATTACAAATGGTTAGCTCAAAGCCTCTTAGATAAAAAAACATTGATATAACATCTATACTCCTCATTCATACCTACAATGGAGTCTCCTTCTCACCTATTAAAATGCTGACAAAAAATCACTTCGACTTTATCTTTTGGCAAATCAAATGAATCCATTTGAAAAACCTATCTATGTAGTAAGTTACTACTGAGAAAATTTGTTCCAATAATTATAATGTTAACATATATTAAGTTTATTATGAATTTGTATTTTTAGTTTTACTAAACATATATATTTCACCGTATGTCTACCTCTATGTTTGACGCTTATGCAAAAATAGTAAATGAGAGGAAAAAAAATCTAAAAAAAATCCATGCCCTAGTTATTGAAGTTCTCTTTCTATAAAAAAAAATAAAAAATTGAAATTAGACAAATACACGACAAGTTATAAGCTATGTAGTCAAGGTATGTCAAAATTATGCTTTAGTCAACTTCAAACATTAATAAAATATGCAATAATCATGATAATGTCATCAAACCAATTGCATGCCCTCCGTATGGATGTTACAAAACTAAATTAGAAAGAATCACATTGATATCTATTTTAGAAAAAAATGTTATGCTCTATGAAAACAATGTAACCCTTTGAAAATGACATTTTCAGCAACATACCAATTTTTGTGGGAGAAAGAAAAAACCATTCAAATAAATTCAAAAATAAAAATAGAAAATATATTTAGAATCTAGACAGAAAATTTTAAAAGACTCTAATTTACTTCATCTTCTGATTTCAAACGGTTTAATGACAATATGCATCTGAATCTGAAAGTTTTTTTCAAAATGTAGAGTTTAGTGTCCATTCAGGCAAAAAAGTGTAACCCACTATTGTGGGTTCACCCACCAACAATGCTATATCCAAGTCTATGCAGATAGAAAGCATCATCTCACAAACCATCCCATCCTATACTAGCGGTTAAGGCATGAGTGAGGAACACATAGATCTTATTAATGTTTCTATTGTTGTAGATTTTATTAAATTATCACTTTATTAAGTCACTTGTAATAAGTTATCCTAGTAGCCACTTGCGGGCCTCAATGCCTATTGCAAGCCACTCCCCACCTATACACTTAGGTAACCTACCAAGGCTAATAAGTCATAAACAGATCTCACAAATCATATAAAGCATGATAATCAATTTTAGTTCCATAAAAGATAACTGGAACTCACACTGGTCTTCAAACCATAATCCCACAATTACACACTGGTCCTCAAACGATAACATTGTAAAAGTATACCCTCTTAAAGAGTTCACAAACTAATAAGGTTAAAATAAACAAAGGTTGGGTAAAAAGATTGAAACCATTATCATATTACAAATATTGTAAATATCTATACCACAGTTAAAAAAAGAAAAACCCCAAGCCTTTGGTAACAATTCCTAAATGCCAACTTAATGCTACCCATACCAATAATCAAACACATAAAAAAAAAACTTCAATAATAAACACAACAATATGAAATTATCATCAAATAATATTTAATTATATAGCATTATTATTCTTATTTTTATTTTTTCTAAAAGAATTCTCAGGTATCGATTTTATTTATTTATTTCTAAAAAATAGAATCTCTAAAAATAGAAATACCATTACATGAAAATTTAAATATATATCTTTCTCAAATAACATGCAAGTGAATATATCTTTCTTAATATCAATGCAATTGAATGTGTCTTCTTTAAATAACATGCATTTGAAAATATCTTTTCTAAATAACATGCAATTGAATATATCTTTCCTAAATAACATGCAATTGAATATGTCTTCATTAAATAATATTCAACTGAATATATCATTCCTAACTAACATGCAACTGAATATATCTTCCATAAATAACATGCAACTGAATATATCTTCCATAAATAACATGCAACTGGATATATCTTTCTTAAATAACATGCAACTGAATATACCATTTCTAACTAACATGCAACTGAATATATCTCCCTTACATAACATGAAACTAAATATTTCATTTCTAACTAACATGCAACTGAATATATCTTCCTTAAATAACATGCAACTAAATATATCTTCACTAAATAACATACAACTAAATATATCTTCATTAAATAACATGCAACTGAATATATCATTCCTAACTAACATGCAACTGAATATATCTTCTTTAAATAACATGCAACTAAATATACCATGCCTAACTAACATGCAACTGAATATATCTTCCTTAAATAACATGCAAATGAATATATCATTTCTAACTAACATGCAACTGAATATATCTTCCTTAAATAAGATGCAAATGAATATATCATTCCTAACTAACATGTATCTGAATATATCTTCCTTAAATAACTAGTCGAGAAGTACAAAGATGACATGTGTTTATTAGTAGACACCGACACCACACTGATAAAGGCAGTTGAATCGAGAATTGCATGGATGCCACCAATGGACTATGAACTAGACATTGGTCGAGCCACTAGGTCAATAAAGGCACTTCTAGTAAAACTGAAGGACAAAAGTGCATCAAGGTTTGGCACTTATGAAGAATAAAAAACAAGAATAAAAATGGATTTAGTTGGAGTTAAAATAGAAAGAAAAATAAATAAAATGATTGGCACATTAGAAAAATAATTTGGAGATGTTGAGGAAGAAGCGAAGAAGTCAGTTGAAGAGGCAACCGAGGAGTAGAAATCAATCAGTAAAAGTGAAGATGAAGAAGAGGTCGAGTCAAAAAAGGAAATACAAGAAGAACCACCAAAGGCAATGAAAGGAAATAGGAAACATGATGATACTCCTACATGTACAAGGACAAGGTCCACTACAAGTGTTTCCCCACTTTTGAGAAAATAAATTGCAAAAATCACAAAGCCTACATTGACAAAGACTTATAAAAATAAAAGAGGTACACAAGCTTCCACCGAGGTACCTGAACCTAAAAAGAGGATAAGATTGATAAGAAATAAAGATGATGTAGATTCAGAGGAAGAAGACACGGGTCAATTTAAATTTGAAATCAATAAAGCACCACATACAATTGATGAGATTGCAGATGGAATAAAAGAAAGAGGACTAAGTCATCCTAAACTAAAAATATATCCTAACATGAATAAAGCAGATCAAGAAAAACTAGAAGAGTCTATCATCAACATGATGATCAATTTTAAATGACTGCTAGTTTATTTTTCAAGTAGTATTCCTAAGGAATTGTATGACAAAGTTTCATCAAGATGGACTTATACGCTGAACACCGAGAAGAAAATAAGAGAAAGATCCCTTATTTTGGCAATGCTAAACTTATCTATTCAAGAGATTGAAGATGCAATGAAACAATATGCCAATAAATTTTTGGAAGGGGGAGCACTAAATATTCTACAAGGAAATCTACAAGAAGTTGGTGAAGAGAGCACAAAGATATGGACTAAGATCCTAAGATCAAGAGATGAAGCCGAATAAACTACACTTGCAGTTATCATGGAGAAAAGAGTAATAGGAAGACGAAATGGTGTAAAAAAGGATGTCGATATTGATACAACAAAAGATCCCATACACATCTCAGACACTGAGCATCTAGAAGAAAACTCTTATGCTAAATAATTTTATCATATTGCAAAAAAATTTAATGGAAGAAATTCTAGAGATGTTGAAGATAACTGGGGAAGAAGATGTATTAATTGAAGATATTACTGAAGGAGACCCTAATGATGAAGCTAAGGAAGATGAAGACATAACTTCTTCTACCAAGAAAAAAGAAGAAGATCAACCTAGAGAGGTATGTAGAACACTAATACGAGGCAATTTACATATTTTAGTTCAAGCAATTAACATAGCTATTGAGAAACAAATCAATGACATACCACCCGAGAAAGAAATGGATACAGTTGAAGACAAGGGTGAGGAAATAGAGAAAGAGACCACTGAGACCCCAACTATAGAAGTAAATAATCAAGGAGCCCAAGATGAAAATAAAGTAGAGGATTCTACTACAGGCACAATGCTACAAGACCTAGGACCTCACACTGAGGGAATTGCTAAGGGGTAGGAAAATGTATTTACTAAGAAACCAAAGTCATATCCAGAGTAAAAGGCTCTAGCTCCCAACAATTAGTCACCTACTTCGAGAAAACAAGAAAAGAATAAAAAGAAGAAACATGGTAAAGGTTCGGTCAAACTTGATGAAGTGATAGAAATACCTAATTGTAACCCAAGAACACCGGACCTAGAAGCTCTAAGGAAGTATGGATAGCTATGCACTTGAAAAGTAGCTCAGGAGAAGTTGAGCCAAGAAGTAAAAATAAATAGGTGCTAGAGGATGTGAAAGAAATATTGATGCAAAATTTCTTGGATGTCAATATTGATGAGACTACTCCCATCATTGAAAAAATTGTAATATTATCTGAGAAATTCAATGCTCCTACAACCAATGTAGAGAAGAAGATTGAGGAAAGAGATGAGAAAAAGATTCAGTACAAGATCACTTAGGAGATTAGCCAAGAAGTGGCAATTCATAAGGTAAAACTATCTGAAACAATAACTGAGATAGAAGGTATTATTCAGAAGATGCTTGCTTTAGATTCATTTACTGCAGAAATCAATGAGAAATTGAAGAAGTTAGATGAAGATCTACATAAGAGTGTATAAAGCTTAATAACCAAACCCCATGCATTCAAATTACATTATTCAAATGTTAAACACATTCAGGGGTTAAGAAATGAATTGAGAAGAGAAGAGGATAAAATAAAGGATCAAATGACTGAGCTATAGGTTGAGTTATTACCATACATAGAGATGATGCAAAGGCATGTTAAGAAGGAAAAGGAGTTAGTTTCCACCCTCGAGCTATCAGTTGTAGATCATATTTTTGACATGTATGCACAGGTAGGCCTAAATTTTTTTTCTCTAGAGAGTCTAAAAGAGGAATGGAAAAACCTCTTGGCCAACCCTCTGAAAACCCACAAGAATATTTTTGACAAGCTGTAAGTACACTTTTTTGCATTATTATCAAAAAAGGGGGAAAACTATATGTATATAGTATGTACTTTACACTGAGAGCATATAGATAAAGGAGTATACAAGTTTTGAATTTTGAAAAGATTTTGGATATGGAATACATATGTGTTTTTGTCACTAATACCAAAGGGGGAGAATTTTACACATAATTATACTAAGTGTTGTCATTAGTGTCACCCATATAGTCGGTAAGGGAAGAAAACATACTAGTCGGTCAAAACACTAAGTATAGTAATTGAGCAGAGCACAAGGAAGAAGACAAGTTAACTAAGCATAGACTTGACCAAGCATAGACATTGAGCTAGATGATTACTGAGTACAATTATAACCAAGTATACATGTTTATTGAGCATCAGAATTTTACCGAGATAGGAATGCAATATTTACTGAGTGATATAGGAATGACTTATAAGTAAGGAATGAAATTGAAAACAAGGCAAAAGGTTTATATCGAGCTAGAAAATGGTTTACATAAATTGAGGTAAAGATTTATTGGACATGTAATAATTGATTGGTGATGATCCCTATGCAGTTTTGATTTAGGTCAGTCATATGGATCATTGATCTAATATTTTCTAGATAATTCCATAACCCTAATTAGGTCAAGTCTTTATTCAATATAAGAATTGTCAAGATGTCAAATTGTACTAATCAAATAAGTGAAGTAGCCACATACAGGGGATATCTGAAGATTATAGAGGGTTGTGAAGCTAAGCATTGAATGAGTATTTAGAATCAAATTAGAATAAGACCAAAGGCTACCAAACAGTATTTGAAGGACAAATCTATCACAAAAAGGTGATACCAGTTAAGGACTAAGAAGATCTGATATTCAACAAAGTAAGTTTCTACATCCAAATCAATATACTATTACTTTATAACAATTGTGGAAGAGAAAATTTGTTAACAGAGTAGAGCTAACCATCTTTTGTAAATATCTTAATCAAGTGCACACTTAACAGTGTTGCTAAAATCCTCTAACAAGGTAGATCTTAATAGGTCTTAAATGTTATCCTTAACAAGGTAATATCATTTCAAAAGTGATCAAAATTGTATGCCCTAATAGGAAACTTTATTATTGCAATAGTGAAGCTTTGTGGGTGTCATCCCCACCATAGTTTTTACCTTCTAACAAGGATTTTTGAAATACCAAAATATATGTGTCAAGTGTATAAAGTTTCATGAATGTTAACTCATTATATTAGAAGCATTTCATATTTTAGTTATTTTATGGATGATGGTTATGATGAAAATGACAATCAATTAATGAAGGATGTTATTTTAAGGATTGAGCACAAAAAAAAATTAGGGTTACTAATTCACCCCTCCCCTCTCAGTAACTCACCTTTCCATAATCCTAATAATTTTGAATAGATTTTCTTAATTCATTTTGTATAGGATCTGGATAACCTAGTATCCTATTAAAATCTAAATTCTTATATCACTCAATCCCCATAGCTTCTCTTAACCCAACATTATTTCCACCTTGATTGTTTATTCTTGGTCCATGATTTTGATGGTTCCTGCCTCCTTGATTATTTCCTATGTGGTTCTAACCGCCATTATACTAGTTACCCAAATTTTTATTCCTTTGGTTTCCAAAGTCATTATTTCCCCCATTGTTTGGTTGTCTCCAATGGTCATTTTTCTCATTATTATTATTTCAATTTCTTTCCCCAGTGTTTGGTTCAAACAATGGATTGGTATGATCAATATTGATAATTTTCTCTCCATTTTTTCTATGAGGAGGATTGTATCTAGGATTTATATCATCCCTTTTTGTCATTTCTTCTCTTTCTTCCCTTATCCTCTCATCTCTCAATATTTTCTCTCTTGGTCTTTCATCTTTATTTGTTTTTTATTTTGGTAAAAAAGTGCACTCCTTTGTATTCCCAGCTTCTCTAATATTTCATCTGGTTGCCTTCTAAGAGCTCTAGCCCCCTTCTCATCATTTTTGCACATATTAGCCATTTGATGAAAAATGGCATCCCATTTTCGATCCTCATCTTCTTCATCTACTTCTTCATTATTTAATTCATACTGAGGGTCATGCTCTTATATATCTATTTGGGGAAAAAGGATTACAATTTTCATCATTACTCCTAAGACTACGATGAATTAATGTGGGGACTTCTTCTTCATTGAAAAATCACACTTCCCTATTAGGGAACCTCTTGTATCCTGCAAATGCCATTTTTGAGGTTGAACCCTTATTTCTATTTATGTTCCTTCTAGGACCTAGCTCAATATGGTTTTTATGTCTGTTATTGAGAGATCTTCTATCCCACATGTACTTTATTGATAAGTGCCTTGGATCTTTTCTAACCCCTTTTTAGGATAAATTGTTAATAATAAATTATTGTAGATACATCATCTCACTTAGAGGAAAACATTTTTTTACTGCTCTGGGTTCAGGTTTCCAATAGAGTCTAAATTACATCACCAAAAGATTTTGGAAAATTTCTTAACAATCTCCCAGTAGATTTGCCAATATGTTGGTTCCCAAAACCGTAGATTGGAAATCCAAAAGATTTTCCACTTCTTTTCATGTGGATTCCTCAATCAGTTCTCGCCACAAATGTGAATGATCACTTGATCAAATTCCCATGTACTTTTGGCTCCGCTAGACCAAAGTGGGTGAGCCCTTAGCTCAACCTTAGTCTGTTGGTTGAAGGATTTTATATAGAAGATTTAAGCTTGATGATCTCTCAAGATAGAAATTACTCTTGAGATAGATCAAATTGTAATTCATGTACAATAATTAAACAACTTGTCAAAACATTGAATTGAGTGCTTGTGAGAAAATACTTTGTGTAAATGATTTCTTTGGTTGTGTAAATGAATAGTAAAATGTAAATATGATTATTGACTGGAAATGCCCTGAAGATGCTTGATTAAATCCCTTAAATCGTTATTAGACCAATTCCTTTATCCTTTGTAGAGTATTATCAATTCAATTTAAAACAATGCTATGTATAACCCTGTGAGATGATTTAACAACTTACTTCTCAAGTAAGAAGATCACCCCAAAGGCATCTATACACAGAATAATTTAAATGTGCACAATCTAGGGGTAACTATTATCATGGCTTAAGTGAAAATGCATACATGAAGTATTTTTATGATTTATATACTAGGGACATCTTGATTAACAAAGATTGATCAAAACATAAGCTCAAATATGTTAGATAAGAGGCAAAATCAAATTAAAAATTTGCGTTCTTAGAGGGTTCTTGTGAACCACTACTCATGAAACATGGGTCAATGAGTCAAATAAAGAAACACGGGACAATAACAATAGAAACAAAATAACTAAAGAAACTCCTCATAGAGGAAGATCATTGTCCTTTGGCTTCCCTTAAACATCAGCAAAGATAAATGCATTAAAATGGAGTTCCAACCATTAAGTGCATTGTGTTCAACATTCTCCTCTAAGTGTGGTCGAGTTTAGATTGAGTAGATGGAAAGTGACACATGAGAAAATTTGTTGGTGTTTTTCTAGTTGATAAACATCTTGCCAAGGAGAAGGTGAAAGAAATGGCTAGGCTATTCTCCACAAGAAACAAAGATAAGAACAATAGAGAAAAGAGAATATTTATATAGAGGTGTTAAAATAAGATAAGACAAAAAAATTGTACGATAAATTAAATAAAGGCATAATATTGGACACAAAAAAATAAAATTTTTATGGGGCTAAACAATTTGAGTGCATCAGTAGAAAAAATAGGTCCAACTTTTATTTTTTATTAATTTGCAACAAGTACATGAAGTTCTCATCAACAACAAAATGTATTTTTGCTTCAATTATTATAAAAATTCTCACTGAAATGAAAAGTTGAGAATAGATATGAATATGAAGATGCTAGAACTCAAAAGTTATGTGTATTGAACTTCACAATTGAACAAGAAGTATTAAGAAAAGATTAATTTAGTAAATATTAAAGTTTAAAAAGAAAAAGATGTCCCCAATCTCAAAAGAAATAAAGAGATCATTGTGGAAGCCATATAAATACATATTTTCTACTTATTATTTTTGCATGCCTTCAAATTTTGAAGATATATTTATGTTTTTATAATATATTACAATCAGTAAACTATTCATCGACTTCAATTACAGACTCTAAATTTGATAAAAATAAGCTTTAGTTGCCATTAAATTAAATTTTTAAATACTATAATAAAATAAAGGTTAATTTTGAATAATAATTTATTTTAAATAAAATGAAAAAAGTACACAATTAAAATTAACTATGTAGAAAAATGTAATTTGTTTATTTCAAATAATTTTAATTATATATATGGATTATCATCTACATGAAGGGTGTTCTTCACAATTAAATGACATATAAGTATTAAAAACATGTAATCTTTTCAATTGATTAAACACAATTGGTGAGGATTGTGACATGAGATATCTAAAGTCATCTACGAAGGTTCAAATCCCCGAAGGTGCGTTTGGGCTAGGTTTGAGCCTTGGGAGAATTTGATGGATGGGATCACCTACAAGTGATTGCTTAGCCAAAGTAGACTTGTAGTTTAGATACATGCTTACAAATATTATTGTGATGGGATCCCCTGCAAGTGGTTGCTTAGCCAAAGGAGGCTTGTAGTTTAGATGTATGCTTACTCATATTATTATAATCCATTATATAAAGGCAAAGTTGTCAACATCTATACATGCTAACATATTTCAATAAAAAAATATATAATATTCTATTTCTTTTTTTAAATTCTATAATCTATAAACAATGAATATGAAAATAAATGTTTCTACTAACACTCATAAGACCAAACAATTTATAAGACCCACAAGTAATAACAACATAAAAGACATAAAATTTCAAAAATAGAATAATTTAACTAACATTATAGTTGCTTAATCTCCTTTTTCTTTTGTATCTTAGATCTTCCATGGTATATCTTGACGAACTTTTATTATTATCCCTTACTTTAGCGAAAGAAAATAAAAATAGATACTAATTAGCGTTTCATTCAGTAGGGGATAAAGGAAAAAAGGAGACTAGTCGACATGAAAAAGTTGATGGAGTCGTCAGTGGCAAGCAACGATAGCCACGCCGTAAAGACGACTATGTAATATTCAAAAAGGGTGGCGGACGGGCCCACCTTCACATTCTTAGAGGATAAAGAAACAGAATTACCTACTCTATTGAGTGATACTTGCACCGCCTTATCTATCTTTATAAACTGTCGCTGCGCACCACTAAAACATATTTTGAAGTGTTGAAATGACAACGAAACTCAGGACTCTTGTAGTCATTTTGGCCTTGCAATCCGTCATCTTGGCTGCACCAGAAGAAACTCGATCTGTCCATTCGAAACTGTTGCTGCGCACCACGAAAACTCGATCCGAGGAAAACATATTTTGAAGTGTTGAAATGACAACGAAACTCAGGACTCTTGTAGTCATTTTGGCCTTGCAATCCATCATTTTGGCTACAAACTCCATCTGTCCATTCGAGTCATGGTGGTGTGAGCATTTTCAATGTTGTAGGCGATGGAAGGCGTGATTCTACTGAGGTCATTCATCAGTTTTTTTGTTTTTTTTCCGTACTGTGAAGATTTAATGCATTCGAAAGGTTTTTCGTCCAAAAGCAATTTTTTGTTTCTTTCCCGAAAAAAATGAATGGCTTTTATTTTATTGTATTGAATGTGTTTAATTACCAAAATAATGTGCACACGGTTAGAATTGGAAAGCATAATAATTTCATAGGTTGTTAAAGCATTTGTTTTACAGGAACGAAGAGACCCCATTTTAATGTTCTTATTATTTTTTTTATGCAGAGAATTGTAGCTATGATTGAGAGGGTAGTTAAGGGTCGCGACCTGCAGGAACCTACCAAACCCAAGCTTGATACAGGACCTCCTGCACAACATAATTAAACAATATATAATATGTTTTATTTTAGTTTATTGTAGTCCAGTACGTTATTATAAACTGTCTTAACAGTTTGGGAGTCTGAAATATTGTAATTAGCGCCTATGTAATCAATAATTTTGGTCTTGTGAAAGTGTGTCATTTAATTTACATGAAAGCACCAGAGAAGGTTGTGTAGATTTAAAGGAAGGCGTGGTAACTGTAGTAAATCCTTCTGAAACGTCGTTGGATGTAAAGTAGAGCTATGGATGTATTACAGCACAAAGTGTGTATATCAAAATTAAATCCACTCTGTCCAATCTGATGCGATCAATGATGGTAATGGTTCATTCAAGAAAAAATGTCTTCGAATAAATTTTTAAAATACCAAGCGTAGATTTTCATATCTTCTATCATAATTCGCGATATAACTTCCATTCTGAATATACAGAAGGGAGTATTCTTAATTTCATAGTCTAGTGTACCTACGAATAATATCTTAAATCACACAATCAATATATTAGGCTCGATAAAAGCTATACGGAAAGAAACATAATCAATGGTTGCACATCATTTAAAGATACATTCGTTCAATAGTTTGACAATAATCAAGGAAGATAAAATGGTTCGACCATGAACAATATTTATTAGAGAGTTTATCCCTTGTATTATCCGTTTTGTATCGCAATATTAAGGTCAAAACAATTATTCTCAAGGTTGATTCAGCTAAGAACAATTTACGTTTTGTGAGAATAATTTGCTAATCTAGACCAAAAAAGTGACGTTGAGGGCTTGTGAAAGTTCATCTGGAGGCATCTTTAGCAAACCTAAATTACAGCAGAGGTTTCTCAAGGCAAACAAGAGATCACAAGAGACCAATTTAGTGTGTGGAAGTGCTCAAGAATCTAGAACATAGGTCATGCCTATTAAGACACGTATTAATCTCACACATTTTATGATCAATGATTATGTGCATAGGCCATGTAGAAGCAAATAAATAATTGACGAACATTGATGATTTCAGAGGCTGTGAGAGCATCCAAAGGATGCTTTTTAGCAGTACTCCGATGAGTAGTGAATGCAAGCATAAGACTGAGTAAGATGGTACTTGATCTCATCTTTGCTCTCCTCCCTCTGGAATAGAACTTTGTTTCTTGACCAAACAAATTAAAAACTTGGAATGATAGATAGGACACGGCTTGAGAGCCGTGTACGGTCAGAATTCGCTTGCGAGAATAATTCTTTTAATTGAACAACTTTTGGAATTTTTGGCCGGTCAATAAGCAACGAGTATATTAAGTGGGTCTTTGTTTCTTTTTTCGAGGGAAGCTTTATTAATAATAATGAAAAAATGGAATAAAACATTACAATACAGCATATTCTTGTTTATTAAATTTCTAGAAGGCACATGTGACCGTATTTCTTAATTAAATAAAAATTAGAAATGTAACAATTTTTTAAAATTTTAATTTAGTAATAAATTGCCTTGCATAAGAACAATTTTATTTTTAGAGATAGAAATATGAAATTGTTGTGATACAAAGACACGATGTTTTAGTTTAGTGTCTTCTTTTGTTGGGATGAAAGCAATAGAGAAGGTTGCGTAGATCTGAGGGAAGGTATACTAACTGTAGCAAATTCTTTTGAAAATATCATTGAAACCTAGGATGTAACGGCCACCTGGGTTTTGCTGATGTTTAGCTAGAGCTTTGTTAGAAGAAAGAATAAAAGTATTGAATAATTATAAAAGAGCCAGTTGGAGCGTGCACCAATTGTATATAATAAAGAGAAACCCAGTCTTTCCAATCCGATTTAATCAATGGCTTGCAAGACTTTGGAGTTGCCAACTAGAGCTTTGTTATTTTTTGTGGAAAGATAACGTGGCCACATGAATTATTATGAATTTATTAAAATGAATTATAACTAATCCATCAGTTAAGTCTCTTAACTCAATCTTCTAATTTAAAACTGATAAATCAATTCCTTTTAACTGGTGTGCATATAATTGTGTGATTATATTTTAATTTTAATTATCATCTTGAGCACCATGTAATAAGTAATTTGATCAATAATATCAATTTATATTATTTGAACATTTAATTTAGATTTAGATTTAATATTTATAAAACTTTTATTTTCATAATTAGACTTTTAGTTAAGTCTTTTAAATCATCAATGATATTTAATTAATTTTCATTAATTAAATATCTATATATTTAATATTTTCATATTCATACGATATAATTAGTTGAATCTCATAATTAATCTTAATTAAATCTTTAATGCATCAATAACACAAAATTCAAATCAAGACACCTGATAAACAAACACGAAGGAAAAAATGACCAAACCCATAAAGTAATAATCAAGTTCAAAGAGAAGGTTCACGAATGATGTTACCTTGATGAATTTGGAGGGTAGAAGATAAGATACATGTCCACTATTTGAGGAAAATGATTGGCTTAGGTTGGGATTTAGACCTAGATGCTATCTCCCCTCTCTTACAATTGAGATAATGCGATAGGGCACGCTCATCCTGACAATTCAGGGAAGTCGATGCCTGGTATCTATTCAATCCTGCAATCCTGCATAAAACATATAGAAATATGAAACATACATGCCAACCATACACATGAAATTATGGGGTTAGTAAAAACCATAACATAAACTTAACATCATCATATGTAAATAACCATCATCATCTAACTAACATGAAATAGATCAAATGATTTAAAATATAATAGAACTGAATCATTAATTGTAACCAAAGATCTAATATTCATAAAAAAGTGGTCCAAATGGGTTGGCATCATAAACATAAAAGACATTAAAGGGGTGGGAATTACAAGTCCTATATGGCATTTTAAGACAAGCAAGGAATATAAGTTCTACATTCTTCATTATTCCAACAATAGGCACAGATCTATTATGCATAGCATAACATTTTTCATAAGTGGTATCTACTTTCATTCCAAGTTCTTTCATAAATTCTGATGGCATGATATTTACTATTGCTCCAGAGTCTATCATATAATTCTTAACTAATTTGTTAATTAATAATGTAAGATAAAAAGGATCTACTTGCATTACATTTTTAGTAACAGATGTGCCTAAATATATAACTGGTGGTACTTCATTTACTTGTTCTTGATTAGACTCTTCTTTAGAAACACTACCTACATCAGACAATATTTTCAAGATTTCATTTTTATATTATGAGATTTTCATCATTTCAAGAAAAGGAGTAGAAACTTTCACCTATGATAATGCATTAGATATAAAAGAATTATCAAATCAAGAATTTTTACTAACTGTTGGCTTGTCTACTGGTTTCGTTACCTTTGGAACTTCTACTTGTTGTTCTTGCTTTTGTGTGTAATCTTTTTTCTTCCTCAAAGTGCTCATCTGGTTATTATTTTGCTTTGGCACTTTGAAAAATATTTTAGTAGGATTTCCTTGATTAGCATTCACTACCTTATTCCTTAGCTGGTAATTGCTCCTTGATTGTACTAAGGCTACAATAGTATATATTCTCTTTTTTCTTCATCTACCATTTTCCTCACAATTGGGATTTCATCAGCTGAAAATACTTGTTGAGCATTGCATTGTTGGTTTATCCTTCTTGAATCATTATTTGGTATGTATTCATCATCAAAAGAACTCAAATAATCTCTTCCTCACAATGGCTCAAATGAAATAGCATTCATCGTGGGTTGTTGATCATCATCTTGATTCTCTTCCTCAAGAAAACTCTAGGCTGTTATACATTATTCTGGTGCATGTAGAATTCAACATGCATCACATCATGGACTATCCTCCACTATATGGTTGTTTCTCCTCAAAGGAATTGGAGTATCCTTGTTATGGTTAAGCTTTCCAGGTTTACCATCCTTCCAATTTGTATTATATGGTATGTTATGAAGTTTAGGCCTGTCATTTGTATAGGTAGGTGTCCTATCATTTTTGTTCTATTTTACCTTTAATTCCTTAAGCATATCCATTATATCCTTCATGTCATCTTTCTTAGGAGCTCTAGGATTGTACAACTTGAAATCATCTCTCTTATTCATTCAACGAGAGGTTTTCCTATTATTTTCAATGATATTGTCAATTTTGAAAGCTTGTTGCAATGTTATTGCCCCGTGTGATCTGATTTCATAATGAGTCTTACTGTCAAACACACTCAAGTAGAATTCAATAAAAAATGACTCAATAGGCCTTATATCCCTTGGTATTCTATTTAGAAATGTTTTAAACCTTTTATTGAACTTTGCAACTGATTCATTAAAATTCTTCGTAATACTAATTAATTCATGATAACTAAAAGAAGTATCAGTATGATCACCAAAATCATCAATGAACTATGCTACAAACTCTTGCCAACTATAAATTGATCCATCTGGAAATCCTCTATACCACTCACAACCATCTTCAATTAAGGATTGTACAAATAATTTCAGGAATACATCCTCATGATGGATTTCAAACTCTTCAATGATATTTTTCAGATTTATCACATGTTTCTCAATAGATTTTGTTCCATTACCAATGAACTTTAGAATATTTGTTCTTAATTCATTCTTAATAGGATTTGGATAACCTACTATCCTACTAAAATCCAACTACTTGTATCTCTCAATCACCATAGGTGCTCTTAATCCAACATTATGTCCACCATGAATTTTTATTCTTGGTCTATAATTTTGATGGTTCATGCCTCCTTGATTAGGTGGTATCAAAAGACCAATAGTGTTCTTGGGAAGAAACTTTAATCAAAGGACTTCCATTATACTAGTTACCCAAATTTTGTTTCCGTGGGTTTCCATATTCATGATTTCCCCCATTTTTTGGTTGTCTCCAATGGTAATTTCACTCATTATTATTATTTCCATTTCTTTTCCTTGTGTTTGGTTCAAATAATGGATTGGTATGATCAATGTTGAAAATTTTCTCTCTATTTTTTTCTATGATGATTGTATCTAGGAGTTCTGGTGCTAGGCACCACAAGGCCACATCCTTGGTTTAAGACTATTTTGATTTTTGTTTTTTTTTGTAATAAAGAGGATAGATCCTCGAGATCATCCCTAGGTTTGTTTTGATCCATTTTGTGTGGTCAATGATCCCTAAGGTAACCTATAAGCCTTAGGATACCTTAGTCCCCTTGGATACTTAGGATTTTACATGTTTGGTGTGTCTTAGTGTTTGAATTATAGTTCAATGCTTTTAAAGCATTCTAGGCTTGTTGGTTAAGGTCCATAGACTTAGGTCATATGTTATGTCTTTTGGCACACTCACTTATAACACAAATGCCAAAATGTTGTCAACTTTGCAAAATCTATTTGAGAAACTTTTTAAAAGTTGCTTGAGTAGTTTAAATGCAGTTTCAATGGCCACAAATATCAAGAGGCCAGTTGGCACTCATTTTTATTCATGCTACGACCTTAGAGAAGGGATATTCTAGATTTGTGCATGAACGTTTGTAGAGGGATATAATCCATCAAAGCACTATGATTTGAATCTTATTTAAGTCATCCTTTCAATACATTTGATTTGGTTTACATTCTTGTTTACGTTTGTGAATTGTCATTTAGTTTATTAAACACAGTTGGGTAGAGGACCATTTTCTGACTTGTCATCCAAATGTCAACCTAACTTGCAGTTTCTTCAGTGGAATTCCCCATCCACATGGGAAATGAAAGTTAGGTACGTGTATTCTATGATTCCTAATGATTTGAACAAGAATTGGAGGTTAAAGGGAGTTTGCAGTGTGTCCTAGGTTGATTATTCCAATGTATTCAACCAGTCACTGGAGTACATAGGTTTGCAATCAAACAACCCGATTCATAGAAGTGGTCTAAAGATTTATATAGAATGTTTAGAGGTAATTGAGAGTTCTTAGAACCCTAATTGATCCTACGTACCCATCCTAGACCAATCACAAGGTAAACCAAGTCTGATCTAGCTAATCGGGCATGTGTACTTTGTGTGTGGGTTGAACGCTACAGGAGTAGAATCAGTCATAGGGGACTTTGGGAATTCCTACAAACATAAAAAAAGGGATATCCAAATCTAGTATTAGTTTCTTTAGACCCTTCCAAAGTAAAAATTGCATATCAATAATTAGTCAGGGATACCTACTCGGATTAGTAAATGAACTTGGGTTTAGTAAATTGAGAGAATTGGAGGATCAAACTAATCATTGGTTTCTCACCTAGGGAGAGTAAATAGTGTATTATAATCTATAGGTTTGATCGAGGATTTCACTGTGAAGGTTTCTACAACCTATCAAGAATCAGAGAAATATTCTAGTCTAAGTCTGAGAGGATTGGAAACTAAGTTACAAAAGTGTCTTAACATCTTTCTTTTGACATTTTCTTGGCTTCCTACTATCCACCTCTGCATTAGGTGGTATCAAAGGACCAATAGTGTTCTTGGGAAGAAACTTTAATCATGGAGGAACAAGGTGATGATGAAATTCCCTCAAGAACTACCAATGTTGAATTGGCTAAGATTGTCAGAGAGCAAGCTGCTAGGAGTAATAAGCTTGAGGCAGAACTAGAGAGGTTGAGGAGCAACCAAGGGAAGAGTGTTGCTGAGGAGTCAGATGGAGAAGAGGAGGATCCTAGAGTTGAAAGAAGAGGTGCCTGCAGATCAAAGGCCTCTCCTAGAGGCCCTAGAAAGGGTTGGAAGGAAGATAAGTGTGACATCCCATTGTTTCATGGAAAGATGAATTCAGAGGAGTGTATGGATTGGATTGAAGCACTAGAAAACTATTTTGAGTGTGAAGAGGCGACTGGAGGACAAAGGGTGAGATTGGTTAAATCTAAAATGAAGGGACTAGCCCTTAGTTGGTGGAACTTCCTACAGGGTAAAAGGGTAGAGGAAGGAAAGAACCCAATCAGTACTTGGAGGAGGATGGTGACTGAGATAAAGAAACAATTTGTTCCTAAGGATTATAAAGTGGTTCTTCATAAGAAACTTGAAAACTTGAGAGAAAGAGATATGGATGTTGGTACCTACACATAAGAGTTTCATAGGATGACTCATAAAGAAAAATTCCAGAGAATAAAAAGAAAAAATTAACTAGATACTTGAATGGGCTCAAATTTAGTATTCAGGATGAACTTAGTTTGTTCAACCCTGAGACAGTTCATAAGTGCTATCAAATGGCACTAAGAGTTGAGGAGAAATAAAGAAGGAAAAGAGAACACAATATTAGGGGTAGAGGCAATGGTTTCAGAGGAAGAGGAAGGTTTAATGGAAGGGGATCATTCCCTAAGACCCAAGGAGAGTCTAGTAATCTAGATCTTGAGACAAAATCAAGTAACATGGGTTCATTCAGAGGCAAAAGTGTCTTAACATCTTTCTTTTGACATTTTCTTGGCTTCCTGTTGTCCACCTCTACATCAGGTGGTATCAGAGCAGGACCTAGTGTCTTCACTGGTAAGTGCTTTACATGCAAGCATGTGGGACATCAGTCCTTTAGATGCCCTAAAAAACTAGGGAATCACAAGCAAGGAGGAGAAAGACAGGTATAGTTGACCCATGAAGAGGACTGCAACAATGAAACTTCCTATCACACTTCCACATCCATACTTGCAGGCCCTTAACGTGGGGAACATATGATGATACATAGGACCCTCTTGAAGAAACCAATGACTAAGGAGCCACCAAAATTAAAGTCTTTGTTCAAATCCAAATGCAAGGTGAATGTTAAGGTATGTACAATGATTGTTGATTTTGGTTCAATAGATAACATTGCTTCAGTATAAATGGTTAAAAAACTCAAATTGTAGAGAATACCACACCCATACCCCTATCTCTATCTCATGGTTAACCAAGGATAGGCACACCTTAATCAGTGAGCAAGTTTGGATAGAATTTAATATAGGAGCCTACAAGGATAGAGTGTTGTGTGACATATGTGAAATGGATGCATGCCACCTTCTACTTGGAAGGCCTTGGCAATATGATGTAAAAGCTAGGCATGAAGGTGAAACTAATGTGTATCATATAGTCAAAGAGGATGTCAAGTATACATTGAGATCACTCCAAGAAGAAGAAAAATATAAACCAGTAGGAAGTAATGTCATGCTTGTGGGAGAGAAGGATTTTTTTCAGACAGTGAAAGAAGAAAATGCCCCATGTTTCACCTTAGTAGTTAGGTCTGAAAGAGAACAAAGAAAGGGACCCAAGAGTAGTAAACAAGAGGAGGTTGGTTCTAAAGTGGTGAAGGAACTCCTACACAAGTAAAAAACTATAATTCCTAACCAAAAATCAGAGACACTACCACCTCATAGGGAAATAAGTCACTGCATTGACCTTATGCCAGGGGCCACTCTACCTAATAAAGAAGCTGTAGACATGGAAAATTGGCCAAAGGCTTAAATCAATCAAAAGGTGCATCAAATCATCAAAATAGCATGAAAAATCAATAAATGGAACAAAGGCAATTCAAATCAAAGGAAAATTCAATTAAATGATTAAATAAAGCTTGAAAAGGGGAAAAACACTACGAAATTGATTAAATTCAATTAATGACATAGTTGTTGAAAGCAAAAAATCAAAATGAACCTCTTACCCTTCATGGCTAAATTTAATTACTTTAATTAATTAATAAATCATAATTTCCCTCAACAAAGCAAATTGGAGACAAAATGGACACAAATCACTCACTTTTGTTGAAATGGTCCAGCCTTTTGAAACCATTTAAATGATTGTCCCCTCCTTGTCCCCCCATTTATGAACAAAGCAAAGCCAATTGACCTTACCCAAGCATAACCATGATCAACTCACTCTACCCCCTACCCTTGGGAAAATCCTATAAGTAGAAAGCATTTAGAGGCATAATGGATCCATTCCATATCTTTGAATTGCAGTAAAGCTCTTGCAATTTGCATCCACACCACTCACTTGTCAATTTTAATAGCTTAATTGCTTTGATCATAGTAGATTGTTCATCAAATAGAGCTAGAATTTGATTGAATAGATCTTAATTGCATATCATATAGCTTAATTCTCATCTTTAGAGTGTCACTAGTGAGGATCATAGCTGAGAGCCTCATTTACCACTTTATTTTAGAGATCCATGAGATGTTGATAGATTAATTGTGCATGGATTAGATTAATTCTCACTCTAATTCTTGTTGTTCTTAGTTAATCTTGTAATTTCATGAAGGTGAATAATATCATCACACAAATGGTGCCCACCGTGGGGCCTTGAGCCTCAAATACTAACAAATTTTTAATTTAAATCATCTTTGCATATGTTTCTGTCTAGTTTCTGTGTGTTTTCTGCAGGAATTTGCTAAAGTCACGCCTAAGGGAAATCTATTCACGCTTGGAATCCTTACAGTGTCACTTCAGAAGCCTGATCTTATGCCTGTTAGCTGAAAACTCACGCTCAGAATGGCAAAGCATTCAACATTTACGGCTTCAAATCACGCCTAAACACAGGAAAGTATCATGTATCACTTATTTTCTGTCACGTTAATTTCCTCTTTGCATTGCACTTTACACTTAATATCACGCTTAAAAAGAAATTTTCTATCACGTAGTAACAGAGATTATCATGCCTTTGATCGTTAATGTTACGCTTCTGATAATATTTTTATCGCTTTAGAAGCTTTGAATGTCTCTTTGCATTGACTATTTGCCGCAGAGTTAGGATTCTATTTATGCTTTGCATAGTTGATTTACCACCTGTGCTATTATTAATGTCACTTGTGCACTGAAGTGTGTTGCGTGTAATCAGTAAAGTCACGCCTCTAAGTGATTTATTCACGCCTATTAGCTGGAGGATGTCGCCTGTGTTTAATTTTCTATTTTCACATTCAATTTGATAAAATTTGAAAATCTAACTCTCTATGTTTGTTGTTAACTAGTAAATGAGCAGACATCTGAGAGTGAAAAAGCCAGAAAGTAGGTTCAACAAGGAGGGAAAAGCATTGGCAAAGAAAATAAAGAAGGAAAATCAAGTGCATACAAAGGCTGTCCTTGAATCCACACTAGATGAGGATGTCCAGGTATATGAGAAATATTAATCTGTGATTGAAGCTTATAAATAGAAATTTGTGTCTCTAAATTGGATTTATGAACCTTGAAATTAAAGCTTCTTTCATTAAAATCTTTTGATTGATTACATGCAAGTTTGGTTTCCCCTCATTGTGGATTGGTTGTGTTGGACTAACTTGTTGGAGGAGGGAGTTGGAGCAAATTGCCAAGGTGAGTAAGTGAAAAATGAAAATTAGCAACTCAAAAATGCCCCTAGCCTTTTGCTAGCTACAAGGAAAGGTATTCTACTCAAACAAGCTTGCATTCCCTTAACTTGTGGCATTGTCATTTAAACCTAGCTTTAATAAGGAAGAAATTGAACCACACATTTCAATTCTAAGAACCTCCTTGTCAAGAGGTTGAAAAAGAACTAAGTGTTTGAAGTGTTTGAGAATCAAAAGGAAAGTTAGGGATATGCTCTTCACCTTCTTGGTGAAACAAACTCCCAAAAAAACTTTACTTAAAATTCAAAATCTGCCTTACTTGCAAAATGAACATGCTAGAGATTTAGTGGGCTCACCTCCCAAATTTTCCTTAGCGAGGCTAGTGAGAGGGACAGCCCAAAGTGGGATACACTTTCTTTTTTCATGAGAATCCGACCCACTATAAAATGAAACGCATGTATCCTTAATGGGGTGCATGACAAAGGGATTTTAATCTTCTCAAACTTCCTCTAGTAGTCTTTATGGATTGCGCAAAATCATGCCTCGGTGCTTATGGGAAGCCCCTTAACATACTTGGGGGATGAGAGATTTTAATTCATTTGAACAGAATATTTACTAAATCCTGTTTAAAGTAGCAAAGTCACCTTGTAGAGCCATGTTTACAAGCCAAAATTGACTTTAGGTAGGCTGCTTGGAAGTTTTTATTGTGCTATACTTGTGAAAACATTCGAGAATATACACATTAGTTGTTGTTTAGAGACATTTATGTGTGTGTTGCATTTGTTTTCAATTTTCAAAACAAGAAATTTTCAAAAATACCTAATCAAAAGTTTTAAAAAATCTAAAAAAATTATACCCTGGTCAGAGAAGTGTCGCCTATACACAAAATACACTTGCCTGTCAGACTTTTAGTCACGCTTATGACTTTCTTAAACATGCGTATACACATTGAAGTCACACTTAAGAACATTTGAGACACGCCTGGTTATAACTGGAAACCCGCTTGGAAATAGTAAAGTGTCACCTAAAAACCCACAGAGGATCGCCTAACAACAAACCAGTGCACGCCTAAAGGAGTTTTAGTCACGCCTATGCTTGATTCACTAGATCATATTACATCAAGCAAACCTTGCAAGCTGATGGGACTTATTTGAGACAAGAGCTCCCTTATCCCGGAGATGAAACTACTTCTAGAGTACCACAAAAGTCACCTGAACAAGAAAAAGAAGACAACATGATGTATCAAGGTAGTTTGGGTGGTAAGGATAATAGTGGCATTGATTTCACCAACCAAGGTAATGCCAATGGTGGAGGCAATGACATGAATAACCAGAGCAATATTAATAACCAAGGAAATACTAACAATGAAGGAGTAGATCCAAGTGCTCATGGAGTTAATCAAACTCATACTCAAAATAACACCGAACTAATGGCAGAAGATGCCACAAATGAAAGAGTTAGTGAGGCTATCCAATGTCTTTATTTCAAAAGGCTCATGGAAAAGGCAATGGACCTAGATAGAGGAAAACATTTCATGGACTTAGCACAAAAAGGTCTCAAGCTTCCCCGTGACTTTGATTTCAACTAACTTAAAACAACAGAAGTTGAGGAAAGTACCTTAGACATTATGAACAAACAATTCAAGGCATTTCAAATGCAACTAGAAAACATCAAGAAAAGTGAGTCTCCCAAGCCTTTCTCTATAGAAGCATTGTGCCCATTCCCATTTGATAAAAGCTTGGTTATGGTGCCATTCCCGATCAATGTTGTGTCCCCTAAATACGACAAGTACAAAGGAACAATGGATCCTCAAGATCACTTATGAGAGTTTTGTGCATTGAGCTTAGAGTTCATACATGATACCACATATTTAATGAGATTATTTCTGTGAAGCTTAGGAGGCATGGCTATGGAGTGGTTTTCTAAGTTACCCTCCGGCATTAAAACCTTTGAAGAGTTAGCATCGAAATTCGTGGCTCATTACTCATATAACATTAAACATGATGTCACAATGATAATGTTATGCAACACAAAACAAAAAGATGGAGAGGCCTTCCTCACATTTCTACAAAGGTGGAGGACAGTTTTTGCAAGATATCCTAGAAGTGTGCCTCAAAAAGAGAAGATGGATATCTTCATAAACAGTTTGAGTAATGAGTTAAACTACCACTTACGAATGCAATGTCCAAAGACCTTCCAAGATCTAATTGAAAATGGAGTAACCATGGAGGAAGTGTTGGTCAAAAGTGGAGAACTCAAACTATACAAAGATAATAAGAACAACCCCAACAGTGGCAACAATGGTAGCAATGGCAATAATCAGAAGAATCATTGGTTTAATAGTAACAGTCGTTATAAGAATAACAATAAAGGAATTGTGAATGATGGAGTAGTTGAATCTAGTAACTTGAAGGTGGTCCCCTTTGCTCTTACAAGGACACCTAATCAAGTGAACAATACCAATCAGAGCTCTAATGCACCATCCAACAACAATCACACCAACAATAGAAATCAAGGAGATAATTCAAGGAATACTAAATTTGATAAACACTTGAGGCCAACCCCCACAAGGAACTTCACACCCTTGGGTGAATCCCTTGAAAAGGCATTAAAGGTTCTCCTGGCTAATAATTTCATTACTCTACCCAAAATTCAGCCTTACGAGCCAAATGATAAGCTTGGTTGGTGGAGTGCCAATACCCATTGTGAGTATCACAGAATTCGAGGACACACAACAAATGAATGTTTGCAATTAAAAAATGTAGTGCAAGATTTAATTGATAATGAAACGATCATCGTTGATGGACCTCCCAATAATGAAGATCATATGGCATTCAAACAACCCTTTTACAAACATGATAAGGGAGAGTCATCAAATAACAAGAAGCAAAGTGCCAATAATCTCAACTTTGCGCCACCTTATGATCACATTGTTAATGCTATAATAGTTAATGAAAAACCTCGAAAGGAAGCATAAAATGTCATTACAAGAGGGTAGAATTCTAGAATAACCTTACAAGGGATAGCTCCTAAAAGCACTAACATCCCACCATCCAATATTGTAGTCAAATAGTCTTCTATAGCAGCAAGGCCTTATAGTTTGGTTGATCAATTGCAACATACTCCAGCACAAATCTCTATCTTAGAATTATTGAAGTTGTCACCAAACCATAAGGAGATTTTGGAAAAAGCTCTAGGAGAGACACATGTTCCTAGTAACTTAGAGACATAAAGGTTTCAACATATGGTAGGTCATCTTGTAGGACCTCATTGTCTTTCATTTTCCGATCAAGATGACATGTCTATAACCCATCCTCAAAATCTACCATTGCATATAGAGGTCTTAATCGAAAGGCATAGAGTCAAAAGAGCTCTCATTGATGGAGGGGTTGGTCTCAACATTTGCACATTAAGTCTTGTCAAATCCTTAGGTCTATCTGAGTCTTGCATTGACCCTACAAAGAAAATCACCATTAAAGCTTATGATGAAGCTGAAAGAGCTTCTAAGGGCATGATTGTATTGCCCATCCAAGTGGGACCTGTCAAGAAGGACACCAATTGCCAAGTGCTGGACATGAAATTAACTTATAATATTTTGTTGGGTAGACCATGGATTCACGAGATGCAAGCAGTCCCATCCATGTACCATCAATGCATAAAATTTCCATACATGGGTGAAGAAATCACAGTTGGAGGAGACTCTAACCCATTCCAATATTGCAATACACTCAAACCTCCTCATGAGTTAGACATTCCACATAATCAGGAAGGAATTATTCAAGAAACCACAGTTGAAGATGTTAAAATGAAGGAACTAACAATAAATGTTACTCCACACCCTCCTCAAGCTAGCTCAGTGACATCAACTAAGGGAAAGGAAAAAGTGAGCTACGAGGGCCCAAATACAATGTAAAGTTCATACATAGCACCTAAATTGGAAACAGTAATCTATAAACCTACCAAAGAAGAAAAGGGAAAAGCCAAGAAAGATCGTTACCAACACATGAGTGAAATGATGAACAACTTTGAAAAATAATGCAAGATTAGTTCAAAAGGGATAGGGGAATATTCTGTTTCTCTATTTGACATGCCCACATCTCCAAAATCACATGGTAAACCATCAAAAGAACATAAGTATAATTCCTATTTTGTAAGGGAAGATAACAAAGCAGCATGGGATAAGGAAGAAGATGACGTCCTTCAATGGCTTTACCATGATGAGGAAGATACTTCCAACACTCCCATGGAAAGAATTCAGCATGTAAAGATACAAACTGAGCAATATGGAAAAGGCTTTGATATAATGCAAAAGATGGGATACAAGGGAAGAGGACCCTTAGGCCAAAGAAATAGGGGATTATTGGACCCTATAGAACCTATTTGGAGGGCAAGTCATGAAAAATCTGGAGTAGGTTTTCAATGCAAAGGAGAAAGTTCAAGCCCAATGCAAGATTTTTATCCTCACATAAATGCCTTAGAATCCGAATGAGATAGTGATGATTCTCGGGATTATGAATGGGATACTTTATCAGATGAATCATGTCAGGACAAGGAAGTGATTGCTATACATACTTATGCAAAAATTCCAAGGCAAGAAGCTCAAGTTAGTGAAGAACCTCCTATTCAAAGGCCTAATATTGAACAAGTACCTACCAATGGAGCATGGATAGAAACATTTTGGATACCTTCAGAGGAGGGAGATTCAAATGTTAGTTTTAACCCACTTGTGGCTTTTCCCATGTTGTTTCCCGTAGAGGTTGATGAGGACTTGAGTGAAGGGGACTTTGACCCTTCTTCCATGGATCATCTTGAGGAAGTGCATGTCATAGATCTAAACGATACAATGTACGAACCCTCAAATGAAGTCATGTCCATAACGCCTATTGATGACATTTTACCCAATGAACCCTTAGTTTTGATAAATCCGCACCTCATTGATTGGGACCAAACCGAACCAAATGACCTACTTTACTTTTCCAATGACCAAGCAATGAATCACTACCTTAATGTGGTTGAACCCTCTTCCACCAATGAATTCAATATAGACATAATGACAGCAGCAGGGGTTCAATCTCTTAGTCAAAAGAAAAAAAAAAAAAAAATAGTAAAAAAATGAAAAGTTCTATTGGTGAAAACCCAACTGTGGCACCATTAGAACCAAAAAATAAATAAATTAAAAGACGTTTCTTTTGGTGAAAACCCAATTATGGCACCAAAAGAAGAGAGATTGGACACTTTGCCTGAACATGAAGAGGAAAGGTCACCTATACTCATAGAGCCAACCGAAAAGGTCAATATTGGGACAAAATCAGATCCAAAGTTCATACACTTGGCAGCATCACTCACACCTCTAGAAAGAGAAGACTTCATAAAATTCTTCCAAGAACAACAAGTAAACTTTGCATGGTCATATGCTGACATGCCTAGATTAGATCCTGACTTTATAATGCATCATCTGAATGTTTGACCAGGGGTTAAACCCGTTAAGCAAAAGTTGAGAAAAATGCACCCCCACATAGCTCTTTTGGTCAAGGCAGAATTGGAAAAATTGTTGAAAGTAGGGTTCATAAGAGCAATAGCATATGCCGAATGGATCTCCAACATTGTACCAGTCACAAAGCATGATAAATCCATTTGTGTGTGTATGGATTTTAGAGATCTAAATCTTGCTTGCCCCAAAGATGATTTCCCACTTCCGAGCATAGATGCCATAGTGGATTTGACAGCAAGACACTCAATGTACTCATTAATGGATGGCTTTAGCGGGTATAATCAGATCAAAATTGCACCCAAAGACCAAGAAAAGACAACATTTACTTGCCCTTGGGGTAATTTTTGTTGGAATGTCATGCCCTTCGGTCTTAAAAATGCCAGAGCCACATATCAAAGGGCCATGACAACTATCTTCCATGACATGATGCACACATTTTTAGAAGACTATGTGGATGATATATTGGCAAAATCCCACAAAAGAGAAGAACACCTCCACATTTTGAAAAAGATATTTGTTAGGTTGGAGCAATTCAAGGTCAGATTAAACCCAAAGAAATGTGCCTTCGGAGTCCAATTCGGAAAGTTACTAGGTTATATAGTTTCTGCCAAAGGGATTGAAGTGGATCCTGAGAAAGTACAAGCTATAATGGACATGGAAATACCTAAGAATATCAGCCAAATGAGATCCTTGCAGGGTAAAATCCAATCCATACGAAGGTTTATCTCCCAATTGGCTGAAAAATGTCATTCTTTCACCAGGTTGCTACATAAGGATACTATATTTATATGGGATGCCGAATGTGATCAAGCTTTCACATTGTTGAAGACTTATTTGATAAATCTGCCCATTCTCATGTCACTAATCAAGGGCAAAGCATTACTTCTCTACATATCCGCTACGGAAAGATCCTTAGGGGTACTTTTGGCGCAAGAGGATGAACAAGGAAAGGAAAGAGCTATCTACTATTTGAGTAGAACGTTGATAAAATATGAGCTTAATTACACATTTATGGAAAGAGCTTGTCTAGCAGTGGTGTTTGCATCTCAAAAATTGAGACATTATATGTTGATGCATAAGGTCAAGTTGATTGCCAAGATAGACCCTCTCAAATATTTGTTAAGTAAAACAGCCTTAACAGGTAGAATAGCTAAATGGGTGATGATATTGAGTGAATTCGACATTGAATATGTCGATAGAAAGGCAATCAAAGGACAAGTGATAGAAGATCATTTAGTTGAGAATCCCATGACTTCTATACAAACTATTCAAGTGGAATTTTTAGATTTCGCTATTATCAACATAGAGGCAAAAATGTGGAAGTTATACTTTGATGGATCTTATACTCAAGGAGGTTCTGGGGCCGGCATATTATTGGTAACTCCTCAAGGTTACACCATTCCCAAATCCTACAAGCTTATGTTTCCATGTACAAATAATATAGCAGAATATGAAGCACTAGTCATAGGCATCAAAATGGCCTTAGAATGGAATATAAAAGAGCTACAAATTTATGGAGATTCTCAACTCATCATTAATCAAGTCAACAATGAATATAACATTAAGGATGAAAAGTTGATGCCTTATATGACTATGATTGATGGATGGAAGAAATACTTTGCTTTGATCACCTTTGAACAGATTCCTAGAGAGAAAAACAGAGCAGCTGATGCCATGGCTACCTTGGCCTCTTTGTTACAAAAACTAGATCAAAATGAGAAGTATGAGTTCTTGGTGGAAGACTTGGTAAAACTGACATTTTACCTCCCCGAAACCCAAATTGTTTCCCTCTTACATGGACATGACTCCCCTTGGTATGGACCTATATATACCTACCTTAAAGACCAAGTGCTACCCTTAGACAAAACCCGTGCTCAAAAATGCAATTTCATACGCCAAGCCTCCCGTTACTTAATCCTTTCTGAAACATTGTATCATAAGGGTCTAGATGGGATGTTACTTAGGTGTTTAGGGGAAGAAGAGTCTAAGTTAGCTTTATGAGAGGTTCACAAAGGCATTTACGGGTCGCATTCAAGCGGGTTAAATCTAGCTAAGAAAATCCTTCGCTTAGGGTATTTTTGGAAGACATTGGAAAAGGATGCTTACCACTTTGTGAAGATATGCAGAAAATGCCAATATCATGGTGATATGATACATGCACCGGCACAAGCATTACATCCATTTGTCACACCATGTCCTTTCTATCAATGGGGGTTTGATTTAATTGGCGTCATAAATCCACCTTCTTCAAATGGGCACAAACATATCATAACCTCAACAGAATATTTCACCAAGTGGGTTGAAGCGGTTCCATTGATAACGGCAACAAGAAAGCAAATTTCCATGTTTATCTTGAATCATATCATTTGCCGATATGGTATTCCTCATGCCATAATAACAGATAATGGAAAACAATTCAAGAATAAAGATGTTGATGAACTATGTGCTACATTTCATATCACTCACCATTCATCGTCAATTTATTACCCTCAGGGAAATGGGCAAGCCGAAGCCACAAATAAGAATATATTGAAGATCTTGAAAAGGTCGGTCAACAAATCAGGAAGGGATTGGCATATGCAAATTAATCCAGCATTATGGGCCTATAGAACCAGCATAAGAACACCCACCGGGGCCACGCCATTCTCACTAGTCTATGGGACTGAAGTAGTTCTACCATTAGAGGTTGAAATCCCATCTTTACGAGTGTCGTTACAAGGATTGATCATAGATGAAGACTATAGGGTTGCTAGACTTCAACAATTCGAGTTACTTGAAGAACATCAAACACAAGCTTGTGAGCACCTAAAAGTGTACCAAAATAGAATCTCAAGGAACTATAATAAACATATCAAACCGAGAGTTTTTCAGGTAGGAGACTTGGTGTTGAGAGAGAATCCAAAGAATCAGGTTGAGAGGGAAAAGAAAGGCAAATGGGAGGCTAATTGGCTAGGCCCATTTATCATAATATCTTCATTTGGCACAGGAACCTATAAATTATCAAATTGTGATGGAGAGGAACTTCAAGAACCTATTAATAGTATTCATCTTAAAAGGTTCTATACATGAGGTAGATGAAAGAGTATAAAGAGTATCACATGAGAGAGCATCCTATTTTATTGTACATAGTTCAAAAGAGATCTTGAAAACACCAAAAACATTTAAAAGCACAAAAGGATAAAAACATTGAGAAAATTGAGCATGAAGAAAGGAAAAACATCCAAAATGATGTTGTCTTGGTGAAAACCTAGTAAATAGGCGCCTTGATGATAAAAAAAAAGAAAAAAAATACAAAAATACAAAAAAAGTGAAAAAGAAGAAAGTGCCCTGGTGAAAACCTAGTAAATAGGCACCTTGGTAGCAAAAAAAAAGAAAAAGAGCTTGATCCATCCAAAGGGTGAAAACTTGGTAAACAAGCACCTTTCCCTTCAGTCGGTCTTTCCTAGGTTGCATTTGTACATAATGCATCTCATCATCCCATTTGTCCAAACCTTCATTGCATCCGTCATTTGTACATAGTCCTAATAAAGCTTGGTAGCTTCATCATTTGCATTGCCCAAAGTTGTCAAAACGGGTATATTCAAACACTTGGGGGCAACGAAGAGCATATCACAAAGTTGGTACATAAAAAGGATTCAAACAAACAACATTCAGTCAGAGTCAAACATAGAGAGAGCGAGATCTGAATTTCAGAAGAAAGAAGCATATTTTCATGAACCTTTGATAGGTATCATTGTTCATAAACCAAGAAATTGATTACCACAACAAAATCCTTGAGCCTTAATAGACTTTATTATTCGGGATTAAAAAAATAAAAAAATAAAAAAATCAAACATCATTAATGATCAAGGTACTTGGAAATACTATTTGAAAATCAAAAAACAATGCAAAACACTTGAAAGATTCTTTTGAAAGTTGGTTAAAAATCTCTTTGCTTATATCGATTGATTTATATCAAGTCTCTTTAGCTAATTGATGGTATTGGCAATGATAGAGATACAATATTTTATTGTCTTTGAGTGACTGTTTGGAGGAAGATTTGTCACCTTATGGGAAGTTGTCTAACGACATGGTCATCAAAGAACCATCAAGGACTATCTCATAAGCGGATGGATTGACCTTTGTTTGTTTATGCAAATGGATCCCTTGGTTATTTAGATTTTCTATATCTTAATACCAAAAATCCACTTGCAACATTGAATCTGTTGACACCGGTATTCAGACTCCCATAGTTGGTCATCCAACTAGTGAGGGTTGTACTAGTTCATAAAGGAGGTTACCAAATGCGATAAAAAGTGGTATTCATATCATCATGTCAGTGGGCAGTGGTGATTGTACTTGTTTTCCGGTCCCAAATGCTCAATGATGAAAATTTATCCTCAAGGCATTTATTTGCTAAAAGTTGGTGACACTTAGGTTGCATTGCAAAGCATATTAGATTCATTGCATTATCTTGTTAGATTAATTGCTTTGTCCTGTTTGATCAAATGCACGTGTTTATGGTTATTTTTCCAAGGGAACGAGGGGGTACATCAATAATCTTGGGTAGTTAAAACATTTACGCAAAAGGGGTTCAATAATAATGTTTGTTATTGATAAAACACAATAAAGAAAATGAGATTATCTTTTGCATGCATGCATTGAGCATTATTCATTATCCACATTTACAATGAAAAATCATCCATACATCATGTGTACTCATATAGTTAAGGATAAACTGGCATACATTGAAAAATCAACAAAACATAGGACCATACATGTGCATTTCCATTAAACATCTTAAATCCATACATGAACAATAGAAGAGCATCACCAAATTCATCCATCTTTGCATACATCTATATATATCATAAAATAAGATATTGCATTCATAGCATGAATTCAAGTAAATGCATAAATCAAACATTATATAGCTGCATAAAAGATAATCTTATAATCAAACTCATCAAAGAGAATCAAGAAGTATATCATCATATATCATCATCAAAAAGGAGGATCCCATACATCAAATATGTCAAGGTATCATCAAAGTGATCTATCAAATGTTCCGATAAATGAGTATAACATAAAAGATGGACCAACAACACTGAGTAAATCTATCATCATATCGCTCAAGAGCCTGTAGCACCAGATCCATCTAGCCCTCTACTATCCTGTGGGGGAGGAGCCTGTGATGTACCCACTCCATCCTGCCTTTGAACAACCATGATAGATACAAGCTACTGTAATAAAGAGGCAACCTGGTCCAATCAACCCACAACAATGGATATCTCTATCCTCATAGATTGTAAACCTCATTCTAATCCATCCATGCGATCATCCTGTGCACCCTGTGGCTGTCGAGCTGGCGGAGGCATCTATGGAGCCCCACCATCCTGCTGTGCACCATCCTGCTGTGCATCATCCTGTTGTACCTGATCCTGATGAGCCACATCACCATCAAGCTATGCTAAGGCCACTCTCTATAACTGTACCAAGGGATCTAATATCCCAAGAACCTGCCTAGCTGCATCAATCTGTGCATGTCTCTGAGCTCTCTGATGTCTATGCACTCTATCTTGTCTATCTGCTCTAGGCCATCTAACAGATGCATCATCTTGTGCTCTATCCTACCTATCATGACCTGGATCTCATCTCACCTGACCTCCCCCTGCAGCAACCTTAGGATGTCTATGTCCTCAACCTCTCCGATGTCTACCACCCCTCTCACCATCACGACATCCGGGAATAGGCTTAGCCAGATCATTAAACTGAGGAAACCTATGGCGAGACCACCAATCTGCATATTCATGTGACATCCCAGCATCAGCCATACCAGGAAGTATCTCCCATCTACAGATAGTCATACCCGCAATCTGACCTAATGCAAACTAATAATCAATACAGGGACCCCATAGAGAAATCTCTGCCTGTACTTGAGCATATAATGCATTGCCCTGAGGCATATCCTGAATCTGCCCATACTGTCTCAAAACTCTGCCAAAGCAGAAGTGCTCAATAGTGGTAGGAGTGCACCCAATCATCTAGTGAGGGGAAAACATATATGGTAACTCATCACCATCCTCTCTCCAACGATCACAACTAAGATAAGGACACCATATAACCTGATCCAAATCATCAATCTGACGTCGCTAGTAATCCAAATGACCCATATGATGCTGTATGACCATGCTTGTATATAAGAAAGCATAGGGATATCCCTGAGGTTGAACTCTATCAAAAATAGGCCTAGTAATGGGAAGATGTTCCCATATCCACAACTGTAGAACAATAACACCTACTGACAATGAGGCGCTACCCCGATAAACTACCTCATGTAAATCATGATACAACTGGGCCAAGATGCAGGAACCCCAATCAAACCATCGAGGATGAGAAAGTAAATCCTCTATAATCTGGCCCCAACCGACTGAAAAACCATGACCTTGCCGGTCGGGAAGAAGTAGACCGCCAATCAAGGCACCCAAAACTGCTGGTAATGTCAGAAAAGAGGCAAACTGAGGCCATGTAATCGTATCCCCATCTCCAATAGTGTTGTCCCCAAATACTCATCGGTAGATAGAGGAATCATATGCAGAATCATAGTACACCAACTCACCCCTACAAGGAATCTGCAATAATCGATACACGTCCTTTGGCATGATCGTCATCTCTCCGTAGGGCAAGTGGAATGTGTTATGGTTGGAGTGCCATCACTCTGCCACTGCAGTCAATAAACCATGGTTCAGCTGGAACCATAGGAGATCAAGGAGGAAACTCAAACCAAATCTCTCAATAACTCGGAACTCAGCTGCAGAAAGTCTCTGACCTAAGTCAATAACCCATGACACAACTGAATGGATGTATAAAGTAGGATAATGATCCTATCGGCAAGGTAAAGGAATAATATCAGTACATTGTATCAAGGAATTATCTCAAGTCAATCAAAAGTATCAAGTAATCACACTAAAGTATCATCATTCATTTCTCTGTGTCCTGAGAACGAAGTGACAGTCTCAAATCATATTGGTTTTCACACTAATTGATTTATCCTATCAGTTCATATTCAAATCATATTGGTTTTCACACTAATTGATTTATCCTATCAGTTAATATTCAAATCAGATTGACAAATCATATTCTAAAGTACTACTATCGTGATATCTGAACCAATGTTTTGTTGACAATCATAGACCTACACTAATTATCCGACTTTCTCATCAGGGAGTTATCAAATTGTTCATCAGATACGATCAACACATGTGTAAAAAGTATGAAAATTTTGCAAAAAATACATCAGGCGTGATTTTTCTACTGTCAGGTGACATTTTAACCTAGGCATGACTTAATTTGGTCCTAAGCGACTTTATTATTCTGCCAGGCGACAGATTTTCTATACGCGACAGTGAATTTGACAAAGCGACAGAGAGTTTTCCCTTAGGCGACAGTTAAACGATTAGGTTTTGGCTAGGTTATAACCTATTCGAAAAGGGGTATTTTTCCCTAGGGCAAGGCGATAATTTTTTCCTACTAGGCGAGACTTAATTGTCTTCTAGGCAGGAGATTATTACGCGGAGGTGATAATAAAAACTGCGGATGCGACAGTAAAAGACCCTAGGCGACAATCAATTCTATCCTAGGCGTGATTTCTTGAATGCAAAGCAATGATAAAACATGAAATTGCAATAAATGCTTAATAAATGATCAATAAATGCAAGATCAAAGTTTGTAATGACTTACTAGAGGCCCATAATCAGTAGGTCTCGCATATCTCCGGCATCTCTTGAATCTATGCTCCCGAATCGGCACAACCATCTCAAAATCGCTAGAGAATCAGAGCAAAATCACCAAGGGTAAAAAGTAAAAATGAATGGTAAAAGAGGGTTCTTAACCTATTTAAGGTAGTTTTGACCTAATTTTGAACTTGAAATTAGCCATTGACTTCTCTTAGCATATCAAATCAAACCAGGGCATAATCATACATCGTGGGATATTATCAATAGTCAGAAACTAAAACATATTTGCTATATCAAACATCAATAATTATTTTCAAATGACGCAATTCATATGTTTTAATTTCTGAGGGGGCAATAAGGGTATCAAATCAAAATCGCAATCATACATCATGAAATCAGTGGGGCATCATTATTTTTTTATTTTTTTTTTGTATCAAGAGGCAGCAATCAATCACATAGGGAATCACAATCAGGACATAAAGAATCTTTGAATCGGTGTTCTTCGCACATCGACTCAAAGAGGGGCATTTGTAGACATGGAAAATTGGCCAAAGGCTTAAATCAATCAAAAGGTGCATCAAATCATCAAAATAGCATGAAAAATCAATAAATGGAACAAAGGCAATTCAAATCAAAGGAAAATTCAATTAAATGATTAAATAAAGCTTGAAAAGGGGAAAAACACTATGAAATTGATTAAATTCAATTAATGACATAGTTGTTGAAAGCAAAAAATCAAAATGAACCTCTTACCCTTCATGGCTAAATTTAATTACTTTAATTAATTAATAAATCATAATTTCCCTCAACAAAGCAAATTGGAGACAAAATTGACACAAATCACTCACTTTTGTTGAAATGGTTTAGCCTTTTGAAACCATTTAAATGATTATCCCCTCCTTGTCCCCCCATTTATGGACAAAGCAAAGCCAATTGACCTTACCCAAGCATAACCATGATCAACTCACTCTACCCCCTACCCTTGGGAAAATCCTATAAGTAGAAAGCATTTAGAGGCATAATGGATCCATTCCATATCTTTGAATTGTAGCAAAGCTCTTGCAATTTGCATCCACACCACTCACTTGTCAATTTTAATAGCTTAATTGCTTTGATCATAGTAGATTGTTCATCAAATAGAGCTAGAATTTGATTGAATAGATCTTAATTGCATATCATATAGCTTAATTCTCATCTTTAGAGTGTCACTAGTGAGGATCATAGCTAAGAGCCTCATTTACCACTTTATTTTAGAGATCCATGAGATGTTGATAGATTAATTGTGCATTGATTAGATTAGTTCTCACTCTAATTCTTGTTGTTCTTAGTTAATCTTGTAATTTCATGAAGGTGAATAATATCATCACACAAAAGCATATAAAATGACACCAGAACAAAATGAAGAAATAGCCAGGAAAATAGAGGAATTGTTGAGCAAAGGATTTATAAGAAAAAGCATAAGCCCTTGTGTAGTTCTTGCGGTCTTGACACCTAAAAAGGAAGGCACATGGAGGCTTTGCACTAACTCAAGGGAAATCAATAGAATTACTATAAGATATAGATTTCCCATACTAATAATAGATGATCTCTTGGATTGCCTAGGGGGTGCAAGTTACTATTCTAAGATAGACCTAAAAAGAGGTTATCATCAAATTTGAATAAGAGAAGGAGATGAGCAGAAAACAACATTCAAATCCATAGAAGGGCTCTATGAATGGTTGATAATGCCATTTGGGCTCTCAAACGCCCCTAGCATCTTTAGGAGGCATATGAACAAAATCTTGAAACCTTTCATTAATAAGTTTGTGGTTGTATATCTTGATGATATACTAATTTTCAGCAGGAGCAGAGATGAACATATAGGTCATTTGGAACAAGTCTTGAGGAGGCTTCAAGAAGAACAACTAAAGATTAACCTAGAGAAATGTGTCTTTATGTAGATAGAACTTGTGTTCTTGGGGTTTGTAATTTCTCACAACAATCTCAAGATAGACCCTACCAAGGTTGAAGCCATTGTCAATTGGCCTACACCACCAACAACATCAAAGGTAAAAAGTTTTCATGGGTTGTCAAGTTTTTATAGAAAATTCATAAAGAAATTTAGTGGTGTTTGTGCCCCAATGAAAGATACTATTAAGGGTGGTAGGAAATGCAATTTTGTTTGGAATGAAAAGGAAAATGATGCTTTTGAATACTTATAGAGGAGGGTTGCAGAAAAACCTATATTAGTTTTGCCTAATTTTCATAAGGTCTTTACAGTAGAATGTGATGCCAGCAAGAGGGCCATTGGGGGAGTCCTTAGCCAAGAAGGTAGGTCTGTTGCCTTCTTTAGTGAAAAATTAAATTAAGCGAAACAAAAATAGTTAGCTTATGACCTTGAATTGTATGCCATGGTACAATCCCTTAGAAAATGGAGGTACTATTTGTTGCCCAAAGAATTTGTTGTATATACTGACAATCATGCACATAGCTTCCTAAATAGGCAGGAGAAGTTGAATCATAGAAACATCCAATGGATGGAATACCTTCAATATTACACATTTACAATCAAGCATAAAAAGGGCACTTCAAATAAAGTTGCAAAAACTTTGAGTAGGAGGAATCTGGTAGTCTAATAAGTTCAGTTGGAGAGTGTTGGAATCCACTCTATAAAAGGCATGTACAAGGATGTTGTAGAGTTCAAAGAAGCTTATCAAGTTTGTCTAGAACAATCAGAACAATATCATACTGAGTTTGAAAACTTCATGTTGCAAGATGGTTTACTTTTCAAGGGCAGCCAGTTATGCATACCTAAGGGTTCTATGAGAGAAAACATCATAAAGGAAAAGCACTATGGCAACATGGAAGGATATTTTGGAGTGGATAAAACCCTTGAGAAAGTAAGGAGATATTAATTTTGGCCAAGATTGCAGAATGAGGTCAGAAAATTTATGGAAGGATGCTTAGCATGTCAAAAAGCCAAGGGCCATACATCTAATGCAGGGCTATATACCCCATTGCCCATACCTTCTAAACCTTGGGACTCCATAAGCATGGATTTTGTACTAGGATTGCCTAAAACTAGATCAGGGTGTGATAGTATCTATGTAGTGGTAGATATGTTCTCTAAAATGGATCACTTTATTCATTGTAGAACCAAACATGATGCCTCTCACATTGCTGGATTGTTCTTCAAAGAAATTGTTAGGTTCTACCTTTGTCTATAGTCTCTGACAGGGATCCCAAATTCCTTGGCCACTTCTGTCGAACACTTTGGAAAAAACTAGGAACAAATTTATGTCTGTCTTCAGCATATCACCCCCAGTCTAATGGCCAGATAGAGGTGAAAAATATAGATCTTTGCGAAATTTACTCATATGTTTGACAAAACAACATGGTGCTAGTTGGGATAGTGTCTTGGCTCAGGCATAGTTCTCCTACAATGACTCTATCAATAGAACTACATGTCTCACACCATTTCCAATAGTTTAAGGTGGACACCCTAGAGGGGTCATAGAGATTAGAGATTTGTAGAACATGGAGAATAGAAGTACCTAGGCTGAAGATTTTGTAGAGGCCATGAAGGATATCCACCAATAGGTCCAAGACAAACTCAAGCATATCATAAAGAAGTAAAAACAACATGCAGACAAGAAAAGAAGAGATCTTCAGTTTCAGATTGGAGATATGGTCATGATCCACCTCAAGAAAGAAAGGTTTCCCAAAGCCAAGTACACCAAGTTAATGATGAAGAAGCTTGGCCCTTACAAGATCCTTCAAAAGTGTGGCAATAATGCCTATCGAATAGACTTACCTACTGACATTTCTTTGTCCCCTATTTTTAATGTTTCTGATATTTATCCTTACAAAGGTGTTAGTATTGATACTTTGGATGCAGGAGAACCTTCAAATGACTACCTCATAGTAGTAGTTCCCCAAACCAAACTAGACATTGAATGTATTTTGGGAAAAAGGGTAAGAAAGAAAACTAGATGAGGCACTTACTATGAGTACTTGATCAAATGGCATAATCAACCATTAGAGGACGCTACATGGATTACTCTTGAAGAAATTCATAAAGCTGGATTTAATCTTGCAGAGATCCCCACTCAAGGGACTTGAGTACCTTTTGTGTTGGGGAGTATGGTGTTGGGCACCACAAGGCCACATCCTTGGTCTAAGACTATTTTGATTTTGTTTTGTTTGTAATAAAGAGGATAAATCCTTGAGATCATCCCTAGGTTTGTTTTGATTCATTTTGTGTGGTCAAGGATCCCTAAGGTAGCCTATAAGCCTTGGGATACCTTAGTCACCTTGGATACTTATGATTTTAGGTGTTTGGTGTGTCTTGGCATTTGAATTATAGTTCAATGCTTTTAAATCATTCTAGGATTGTTGGTTAAGGCCCATAGACTTAGGTCATATGTTACGTCTTTTGGCGCACTCACTTATAACACAAATGCCAAAATGTTGTCAACTCTGCAAAATCTATTTGAGAAACTTTTCAAAAGTTGCTCGAGTAGTTTAAATGTAGTTTCAATGGCCAAAAATGTCAAGAGGCTAGTTGGCACTCATTTTTATTCATGCTACGACCTCAGAAAAGGGACAATTTGGAATAACACATTCTGGATGCAAATTTTAATAAAAACCAACAGTTTCCTGAGATATTCTGGATTTGGGCATGAAAGTTTGTAGAGGGATCTAATCCATCAAAGCACTATGTTTTGAAGCTTATGTAAGTCTTCCTTTCAATACATTTGATTTGGTTTACATTCTTATTTATATTTGTGAACATTCATTCAGTTTGTTAAACAGTGTCGAGTAGAGGACCATTTTATGACATGTCATCCAAATGGTGACCTAACTTGTAGTTTCTTTGGTGGAATTCCCCATCCACATGGGAAATGAAAGTTAGGTACGTGTATTCTATAATTCCTAAGGCTTTGAATAGGAACTAGAGGTTGAAGGGAGTTTGTAGTGTACCCTAGGTTGAATATTCTGATGTATTCAACTAGTCACTAGAGTACAAAGGTCTGCAATCGAACAACCCAATTCATAGAAATGGTCTAAAGATTTATATGGAACTTTTAGAGGTAATTGAGAGTTCTTAGAACCCTTCCTGATCTTACGTACCCATCCTAGACCAATCATAGGGTAAACCAAGTCTAATCTAGCCAATCAGGTTTGTGTACTTTGTGTGTGGGTTGAACATTGCAGGAGTAGAATCAGTCCTAGGGGACTTTGGGAATTCCTACAAACATAACAAAAGGGATATCAAAATCTAGTATTAGTTTGTTTAGACCCTTCTAAAGTAAAAATTTCACATCAATAACCAGTCAGGGATACCTACTCGGATTAGTAAATGAACTTGGGTTTAGTACATTGAGAGAATTGGAGGATCAAACTAATCATTGGTTTGTCACCTAGGGAGAGTAAATAGTGTATTCTAATCCATAGGTTTGATTGAGGATTTCACTGTGAAGGTTTCCACAACCTATCAAGAATTAGAGAAGTATTCTAGTCTAGTTTTGAGAGGATTGGAGACTAAGTTACATAAGTGTCTTAACATCTTTCTTTTGACATTTTCTTGGCTTCTTGCTGTCCACCTCTGCATCAAGTTCTAACATCCATTTTTTTTCTTTATTCTCTTTCTTCCCTTATCCTCTCATCTCTCAATATTTTTTCTCTTGGTTTTTCATCTTTTTTAAAAAAAAATTGGTGAAAAATGTGCACTCCTTTGTATTCCTAACTTCTCTAATATTTCATCAGGTTTCTTTCTAAGAGCTCTATCCCTCTTCTCATCATTTGTGCCCATATTATCCATCTGATGAAAAATGGCATCCCATTGTTGATCCTCATCTTCTTCATCTACTTCTTCATTATTTACTTTATACTGAGGGTCATGCTCTTCTATATCTATTTGGGAAAAAGGATTACAATTTTCATCATTGCTCCCAGGAATGTGATGATATGATTTGGGGACTTATTCTTCATTGATAAATCCTCCTTACTTATCAAGGAACCTCTTCTATCCTGGAAATGCCATTTTTTAGGTTGAACCCTTATTTCTATATTTAAGTTCCTTCTAGGACCTAACTCAATATGGTTGTTATGTCCTTTATTGAGTGATATTCCACCCCACATGTAATTTAATGATAAGTGTCTTAGATATTCACTTACCCTTTTACATGATAACTATTAATCATTAATTAATGTAGAGTCACCACATCACTTAGAGGAAGTTTTTTTCTTATTGCTCTAGGTTCAAGTCTCCAATAGATTCTAAATTACATCACCAAAATATTCAAGAAAATTTCTTAACAAATCTCTAGCAGAGTCACCAATATGTTGTTTCCCAAAACTAGAGATTGGAAATCCAAAATATTTTCTACTTCCTTTTATATGGGTTCCTTAATCAATTCTGGCCAACGAACATGAATGATCACTTGATCAAATTCCCCTGCACTTTTGGCTATGCTAGACCAAGGCAGGCGAGCCCTTACCTCAACCAATCTATTAGTGGGAGGATTTCATGTTAAAGATATAAGCTTGATGATCTCTCAAGATGTAAATTACTCTTGAGATAAATTCATGCAATAATTAACCTTGTGAAAACTTTGAATTGAGTGCTTGTGATAAAATACTTTGTGTAAATGATTGCTTTGGTTTTTTAAATGAATAGTAAAATGTAAATATAATTATTGACTGTAAATGCCATGAAGATGCTTGATTAAATCACCTTAAATCAGTATTAGACTAGTGCTTTTATCCTTTGTAGAGTATTATCAATTCAATTTCAAATGTTCCTACGTATAAACTTGTGAGACAGTTTTAACAACTTACTTCTCAAGTAAAATCATCACCCCAAAGGAATCTATATCCATAATAGGTTAAATGTGTTGTTATAGTTAATATTATGGATTTTAACTTCTTTACAAAAGACCAATAAGACAACGTGAAGCCTTGATAACCAATCTTCAAACCGATGACCAAATTGAAACTAATTCAAATTATTATGTCATAAGATAACACATTGAAGAATCTAAATGAAATAGATTATCATAGAGAATTGATCAAATTAATTAAAGAAAAATACCATCAAGAATGAAAGGACAACTGGAATTATTGTTACTCAAAAAATACATCATACAATACAATAAGCATAAGCAGGAAAAGGTTGCATTTGTTTGTCTAATTAACACTACCTTGCAGGTTTTGTTAGTTTACATGTCCTTATTGCATTCATTCTAGATGTCATAATTGTACTCTAAGTATTGATTATTATTCCAAAAATTCATAAATTCATAAATAATCATTACATTGTGCTTTCAAACTGAATGTGATATACAAATGTCCTTTCTTGTTTCATGTTTCATCAATAAGTAGAGTACATTGCAGAACTGAAAGAAAGATTGAAGTATGGAATAGGGGTCCCATGCATTGCTTTTTGTATTGGTTTGTGTCAACTGGTTGTCTACTAGGTCTCTACATTTAGGTCTTCATACTCTGAGTCTCCATCTGCATCTAGGTCTTTAGGGTTTCATATCTGCATAAGAAAGGAAAATATGGTTAGATCATGTTGGATCTAAGCAATACATGAGAAAAAAATAACATATTGTAGCAATCAAGTTTTCAATACTACATATCAATCTAGAAAATTAAATGTGATAAGGAAATGTACACTGACACTCACTGCAAGGTAGTGTTAAAGGGACTTGTTTCTGACATGAAACCTTTTACTACTAATGATCATTGTGGCGTATGCTATCCTTTTTATTAACCAGGTGTCTGAATTAAAGGGATTTAGTATGTTTCAAACTGAGAAACCTTTTTTAGATAATGTATTTCATAATGATATTATTTGAGAGCTTAACAGATTATCTTGTAGATAACAGCTGATTGGTTTTCACATTTAATCATTGTCAAAGATGTAGATCAAGCTGGATTCCCATGATAAGAGTGCTACATGAAGTGCTAATGATTGCCAACTTTCAAGTTCAAGATACAAATGGTGCTGCATAAATACTGGTATAATATGTGCTTGCTATTTCAAAAGTACATTTTCAAGCCATAAACATATTTGTTGTTGAATACAGAAAGAGTGCTTCAAGATTGAGCCATAAAATGATAAAATGTTTACAGTTTGTTTTTATTGAGTGTCACGAACTCATGTTCGAACCTCATTAGTTAACATTCTAGTGTTTTTGAATGTCACGAGCCAATGCTCGAACTTCATTAATAGTGAACAAACATTTTCATCTTGTTGTACTTATCATATTAAGTGCAGATTCAACATCAATGAGAATTGTATACAGTGGACAAAGCTACAAGATGAAAGCTGAACATAAAGTATAAAATATGTATAAACTGGAATAGAGTATGTATAGCTAACAGAGGAATATCATAAAGGAAAGCTACTTATCTACTGTGGAATGAATAATGATTATTCTTGAGAATCTCTTAGTCTTAATCACCTTCTAAGGTTTGCGAAGGTTATGAGTGAAAGATGTTATAGTTTTATTTATAACTGATTATATCTTTTAACATTATCAGTCATAACCTTACAACTTTAGTAAGTCATTAGAGGTGTTTCATGGTTTCCTAAAGCAACTGTCCATCATTGCTGAGCTCATAATATATGGTTTGCGAAGGAACGAGTCCACTAGTTCATCAAATTTACTGCTGTTGATTACACGGGTTCATTTTAGATCAGCAGAATGAAAAAATTTGAATACTATAATCACAATTTATGTACAAATTGTAGAAATCTTTTAAATCAATTTATAGTTACTCTCTATTTTATACAGAGTGTTTTCATAAAGCTAGTCAGAAAAAGAGTATTCATCTGTTATGTTCAGAATTCCCTGTCAAGGTTTCTGGTTTTCATTATTGTCACAGTTATATGTTGAGCAAAAGACCAGATTTAATGAAGTCACTATAGACAGTAATTCAAAGTTTATGCAAGTGTGATGAAAAGTTTTATTTTGGTGTGCAAAGTGAGCTTCATGTTACAACAACAGAAAGTATGAAATGTTCACCAGTCAAAGGCTCAAGCAATTTAATTAAGTACAAGTGTTCAAAGCTACTAGTTTTCATTGGATACAATATCAGTGAGCTCTCAGTCAAAGCCGAGTCATTCTTAGTTATATGAAAAGTTTGAACAAGTTCTAAATCAAATGTTAAGCATCTACTCATAGTCATGAGTTAAAAATGAGAACAATTATTCAACCCGTGAGTTCTAGATTAGGAAGCTCAAGCTCTTACAATCAATCATAGTTCGAGCTCATAGTTTGAACTCATAAAAGAAGAAGAATAAAACAACATAGGCCGTGGTTCATAGTATGAAGCTTACAACTTACAGATAGAAGAAAAGTACAAGAGATCACTAGTCATTAGGCTAGTATACAGAATAAACTTGAAGCTTGTGGCTTGAAGACACAAAATAGAGAAACTCTCAGCAAAGTTAAGTTAACGACTTATTGATAGAAACAAAAGATGAGATATATACCAGTCACAACTGTGACTTGCATGCATAACCCATGTTTGGAAAGCAACTTTAAATGAAAACAAATTCCTAATAATAAATAGAGAGTTTGAAAATAAACTTACAGTTCAGTGAACCTGAGTTTGTATTCAATGTCGAGTTCTCTATTTGGGATGCACATCAGTGAGGAATGGCAGTGATCTCCAGTGTAATAGTAAGCTCAATTTCAATAGTGAGATTCTTTCACAGTCAAACTAAGCTTCATCAAAAGGTTTCAAAGACTCTCCTGCAAGTTAGGGTTCCATTTTCCCTAAAACTTCTTTGTGAAGAATGAGATAAGCACAAGTGCTGAGATCAAAATGAGCATAACTAAGTTTGGAGTCCACAAGATGAGCGATATTCAATGCCATCAATGCATATGTCTTATTCTTGTAGAGCCTTGAAAACTATTTGTAGTGCCACCTCACATATTCATCTCCTCAATTTTTGCATTGCATTGCAAGTGGATTGAACAATCATGTCGACTTTCTCCACTTTGCATGTTTCACACTTACAAATTTTTGTCTAGCTTAGGAGTTGAAAGTTAGATTATTTGGTATTAGGTTTTATCTAATATTAAGTATATTTTTAAATATTGGCAAGAAAGTGTAAAAGGGTAAATTCCTTAATATAAGCCAATATTTAAGGGGCACTTAGACTGGATTTTTCATAGGCTTTGTTATTGGCATGTTTTTGGCCATTTTTAGGGCATTTTTGGGGAATTTAGATTTTCAAATTTGAAGCTAGGGCTGGATATAAAATTGATTTTGGATGATCAATTAGGGGTTGCAGATTTTGGAGAGAGGGCATATAGTGAACACATTGTTCCTAAGTGCTTTGAAGGCCATTTTGTAATAATTTTCGTCAGATTTTGGAGGGAATGAACTAGATATTTTGACTCATACTTGTGAAGTTGTTTTGATATTGGATCCTATTTTCATCTTTTCTAACAAGTGTTAAATTATTTATTATCTAAAAGAAGTGAGTAGATTTCTATTCCTTCTCAAGATAATCAATTGCTCCAAGACCTTGTATGAGAAATGTATGTTTGTTAATTATCCAAGTTGTTTGTGGTAAAACCCTCATAGCATGCCTTTGTTAACCTATATGTTGAGTAGAGATTCAGAGTGTTAAGATCTTCATTTATGAGTCAAGATTGATGTTTCATCTTTTTGCAAAGTCTGAAATATTTCTTGGTGTATCACCCCAATCTTTTAGTTATAAGTATTCTTTTCCTTTTTCCCAAAAAACTACAGATCAGGAAAGTGATATTTCATATTTTGTAGGAACCGACCTATAATCCAGAGATTCCTCCTTATTCAGAGTCTACCCACAGCTCGAGGAGGTTTCCATTGTCAGGATAGAATTGTTTTTTTTCCCTAATGCTTGATTTAGGGTGACAATTCTAAGCCTAAACAATTTTTGGCACACCCGGTGGGACTATGAACTGCTTCTCAGTTATGAGCTATTAGATCTATGGTTGTATCAAATTTTAGTTACAGCTCTAATTGTGGATTTTAATGAGCAAAACTCCAATGAGATCAAATAAGGAGGGTTTCGTGTATCAAGAATTACAACCAAGCAGAAGGGGAGGAAGATCGTCTAGAGGTGGAAGAACATCACATGATCCAAGAGGTACTTCTTTGAATTCAGATTTCTCATCATTTGATAATCCTATTTTTGAAAAACAAGCTGCAAATTTGGAAGAACTTGAGGTTATCATTCAGGAGCTCAATCTTCTTGAAGATCTAAACATTCCTAATCATACCGGATCAAAATTTCCAAGTATTGAAAATTTATCTATAGATAATTCTATTCTTGGAGCTTCTGTAAGTGGTACTGCAACAACTCCCCAGAATCTAAAGACTTATCAAAGCAAGGTAGTTCAGCCCGCTCAACCTTTTGTTATGCCAGCTATTCAGCAACAAGCTCCTCCACATCAAGCAATGGCTAGGAATTTACCATTTGTTATATTCAATTAAGGTAGTCCTTTGAGGATTGCAAATCACAATAATGTTCCATTAGTTGCTCTTAAAGGCTTGCCATCATTTACTAGAGAAGGACCAGTAACAACCATTGAACACATCAGAGATGTTGCAACTCTTTGCAATGCTCATCATGTTATAGATGAACATGTGGCTTTGAAGCTATTGGCTGCATCACTCAAGGGTAAAGCCCTTGATTGGTTCAGAACCCTCTCAGTGGATTCTATTGCTACTTGGGATGTCCTAGGTGAAAGGATATCTAAATTTTTTGAGGACAAATCTGATAACTTGTCTTTTGTGGAACAATTAACTACAATCAAGAGAGTCCCACAAGAAGAGATGAGTGATTTTAATCTTCATTTTCAGAAGGCTTGGAATTGGATCCCTGTTACGGTAAAACCTTCAGCTGAATATGCATTTTTATATTATTTGAAGAGTTTGAAGAGTGATATCTCTGTAATGATTCAATCTATGGGAGGTAATACTTTACCTCAAGCTTTTGATACTGCTATTAGGGAAGAGAATAGTCTTATCCAGGTAGGAAAGATAGCTCCTAGGCCTCCTATGCCTTTGTTTCCTAATATACAATCTAATATGCCATTGGTAGTTCCACCATTATCTACTGTCCCATCTTATAAACCTTCAGAAATAGCTCCTGCAGCTCCTCTGAATGAATTACAGACTATTAAGGATAGTCAGCAAAAAATTGAAAGTTTGCTGCAATCTTTTGGTAATGATTTAGTGGCCCTTAAGAGGAATCAAGCTCAGGCAAACCCTACTATTCAAAATTAGTTTGCTGGTTCTTCTTCACAATATCCTAGCCAGCCTAATTTTTAGGCTAATAGGTAGCAATTTCAAGGAAATACTAATGCAAACAGGTAGAATTGGAATATGAGACCAAATAGACAATATAATCCAGCACCTCTTAATACTGTTAGGGATATTGTTCCTACTCAGAATAACATTGCTAATGATTGGTGTTTTCCATGCAATGAGCCACATGATCAGTCTACATGTTCTAATGGAATTCTTAATCAAGCTCTCATGGTACAAAATTCAATGAATTCATAGTAGAATGTGTCTATTGAAGAGGTCCAAAATCAACCAGACCAAAGTGCTACAGATACCGGATTCTTAAACTATCAAGAGGAATAATTTTGTGGACTTAATGAAGATTCATCAACTGCAGCAAATACAAGAGCAAAAAAGAGAACCCTTGAAGCAGATCAATCTACTGGGAATGTTTCTTCTCCACTAGTTTCTATTTTAAAGAATCCGTCAGTTTCCACTAATAAAGATCAAACTCAAAGGAATGCTGATCAGAGTTCTTCTAGATCATCACATAAGGTACAATTTACTGTTCCGTTCAATATTGTTGATACAATGAAAAAAACAAATGTTACTTTGTCTGCATGGGAAACTCTGTCTATTCCAGAACAGATTGAGATTTTGAAAGAAGAGTTGTCCAAGTTGGCAATTAATTCACAACAGACAATACAAAAGTCACCAAGTGTGGTCATGAATAACTCTGAGCCTCCTAAGATTCAAGAAAAGCCATCAAAAGAAGAGAAAAATCTTGCTAAAATTTAGCAGCAAGTAATACCAGAAGTCAAGAAGGCTGCAAATATTGAAAAAACAACAGTAACTACTGATAAGAAACTGCCAAATATACAAAAGACATCAGAAAAGGAAGGTAAGAAAGCTGCAAATGAAAAGCCTCCTTTTTATGTCTCCTTGATTATTGGAAATAAATTAGTTCATAATTGTATGGTTGATAGTGGTGCAACCAGTACTGTCATGCCTAAGAAAGTAGTAGATTTGCTGAACTTAAAATATGAGCCTCTTGAGAAGGGTGTTGTCTAGCTTGATGGAACTTTGGTTAAGACTTTAGGAGTTATTAAAAATGCAAGTTTGACCCTGCATTCCTGCCCAAATTTTTCAATTCCACATGACATGTATGTTATTGATTTACCAACATATTTTGCTATGTGTCTGTCTAGAGATTTCACAGCCAAAATAGATGGCTATTTTTCATCAGATTGGTCACATTTGTACTTCAGAACTAGATATGGTACTAAGGTAA
>BSBK01013068.1:0-51089 GCA_027943335.1 Chamaecyparis obtusa
AGAAGAGAGAGAGAGAGAGAGAGAGAGAGAGAGAGAGAGAGAGAGAGAGAGAGAGAGAGAGAGAGAGAGAGAGAGAGAGAGAGAGATTTCTACTTTGGTACGCTAATTTATAAAGTAAATGAAAATTAAAAATAACTACTTGAAAGATAAAATATAATTAAATTTATACAATAATTTTGAAAACAACGTTAAACTACATTTTTTAAGAGAGTAAAGATCAGAGAAGAGGACAGAGACAAGAGAGAAGAGAGAGAAAGAGGAGAGAGAGAGAGAGAGAGAGAGGGAGAGAGAGAGGAGAGAGATAAAAATAACTACTTGAAAGATAAAATATAATTAAATTTATACAATAATTTTGTAAACAACTTTAAACTACATTTTTTAAGAGAGAAAAGATGAGAGAAGAGGGAGAGGAGAGAGAGAGAGAGAGAGAGGGGGGGTTGAGAGAGAATGGAGACAAAGACAGAGGAGGGGGACAGAGAGAGAGAGAGAGAAAGAGAGAAAGAGGAGAGATTGGGTTTCTAGATTTATGTTTTCCAGTTTTCTAAGTTTTGGATTTCCTAATTTAATTTTCTATACGTTTATGTTTTCATTTTCTAAGACTTGTTTCCTAGTTTAATTTTCTATAGGTTTATGTTTTTGTTTTCTAAGACTAGGGTTTCCTACTTTAATTTTCTATACCTGTTTAGGTTTTTGTTTTACTACCTAGAGTTTTTGTTTTTATGTAGATATGCTAATTTACAAAGCAAATTAAAATTTAAAAGAACTACTTGAAAAATAAAATACAATTAAATTTATACAATAATTTTGAAAACAAGAAATTAAACTAGGTTTTTTAATTAAAATAAACTTGAAAATATAATTGTTAATGACAAAAATAATAAAAATAATAATAAAAAATAGTAGTACGTACCTGGAACACAAAAAAATGGCAGATGGGTTTGGCAGGAGAAGCTAATTCGGGCACCCGAGCTCTGCTGAACGTGATCCCATTTTTTGAAGGTTAAAATGATAAGAAATCAGTAAAAAAAGAAAATAAATAGAATTTAGAAATAGGTGCCTGATTTTTACAAAACGGGTGCCCGATTTGTAAGAATCAAGTGCCCATTTTTTAAATATCGGGTGCCAGTTTCAGTTTGGGTGACCAATCCGAAACAGGCGCCCGTTTTCTAAATGGACACTCAATTTTTGAAAATGGGTCGGGCTCCCGGACCTAAACGGGTGCCTGATTTTTAAGAATCAGGCGCTTGTTTCATTTTACAACTTTTCCACCCTGTGGACTTCCATGAAATTGTAACCCAACTCCAAACACCCACCTTAATATATGTTCAAATTTTACCGTTGAAGTAGGAGCCAGTGTCATATACCACCTTCAAACGTCCAGGTGTATGCCTATGTTGATAATCTAGGGGAGAGATTCGTCCCCCTCCCTATGCAAAGATTATGTCTCCTTTCAGAGGTGAACTGGGTAGGCAACTAACTAAGAGAGTTTTTAATAGGCTTCTATTCACACTAACCTTCGATTGCCCTGATACAGGGCTAGGTCCTCACAGCCACACTGACACCTATAAGTTATATACCTCCGTAAGCATGACTAGGAGTGGTGCCGCTCAGTACAACAGACAGAGCTTTCTCAAGATGATAGTCATGGATAAGGAGAAAGAAGTTAACATGGCTTTGGAGTCTTTAGACTCAACAAAGCTACTTTATTATAGTTAGGTGGAATCATCAGAAAAAGGTGTGTACTCACTTGGGTCATTCTTGGAGGTTCAACTTCCGATAGGCACTCTAAAGGTGACATAGACTTGGCTCGAATTCAAGGGTCAGAGTTTCTAGTTATCTCAAAGAGAGAAGAGAATAATCCTCTACCTCTTCACCTTACCCAAATACACAAGACATGTCTATCATTGAGCTAACTCCTCTTCAACCAATCCACAAGCTTTTGGGTTTTTGGTTCTCTCAAAGTGAGGAGCATAATCCCCTAACAAATGGACATTCTAAAGATTTGTTACCTTTCCTTGCTTCCCCAAGTATCTATCATGCTAGTAAAACCTGGGTCTCAAATTCATCCATGGGCATCACTTCCATGTAATGAAGAGCCTATTACCCTATCCTGCTATCAAGACCCTTAACAAATCTTCACAAGGCACTAATTAAACTATGTGAATAAAGCAGTAAACAGACAAAATGTTTTTGAAATAGCTTTGGCAAACGTCATGCAAGCAAACCATCAATAAGTATGCATAGTTATATAGTCTTCGTCAAACGTCCTACAACCCACTCTTATGCTATATCAAAAAAACAAAGATATGAAAAATCATAGCAAATAATCAATGTCAGAAAATAGCAACAGGAAAGTACAGAAAGTGAAAAATTTTAACAAAAAGCACTTTTGTCGCATGATAAAGTGCTATTGAATGCACAACTTTGTGCAATACAATGGTAAACCTCATGCGAGATTCTATATATAGTTGTATGACCATACGGACAAAGCATTAAATTTTCACAGAAAAAAAATTTGAGAATGAGGCCAGAAATGAATTTTCTGCCCCACGGTAGGTGCCAAAATGTTTATAACTGAATGTGGACCTCTCATTCAGCCATAGACTTTAAGATAGTCATTGCTCATTAGCCACATACAAAAATGAATATCAAATTACTTATTTTGCATGCCTATATGAATCAACTTTTTGTCTCCTATTTAGATGGGGTTTTGAATAACTCTCAAAATTGAGAGTCTAACAACCATAGACCAGCCTCTAAAATGGAGGATTTAATTCTACAAAATTATTGCAATTGAAATTAAGCTAGAATTATAATGCAAGATTAGTCTAAAAATCTTGTAAGAAAATGAGCATTAATCTAAGAACATTGTAAGCAAACTAAATTAAGAATGAAATACATCATTAATCTAAGAATGGAAATTACTCTAATATGCAAGATGATTATAGCTTTTGAATGTTAAAAACTGAGACAATAATTCGACAACGATTTGATACTCTAAAAATTGTCTCCTCAAATGAGGAATGAGAGGGTTCTATTATAGAAAATCCTAGGTGGAGATTGAAGAGTTTCTTGAAAAGAACCAGTCGACCCTTCGTCTCCTTGGTAGGAGGTGAAACAATTTGGAGAGATTATTTAATTAAATAAATGAAATATGGCCACATGGGTGACTTTTCCAATTACTTGAATAATTAAATTCAAATGAGGATATTTCATTTAAAGAACTAAATATTATTTAATTCCTCTTGATGTGTATTAGCTAAAAGGGGTGGAATTAATTTAATTAGAGTGCTAGGACTTTGTAATTAAATTAATCAATCATAGGGTTTATTTAGCCAATAAAGGTCAATATTTTAGGAATTAAATATAGCATGTGATTAATGCAAATTTAGGGGTTTTTTGCATTTGATACTAGGTCAAGTAAAGTCAATTAGGAGACAAAATTGCCTAGTACAATAGGACTTTGATGATGTAGAAATTTGAAGGAATGAGACTAAATACACCAAAATTGGTTAGGATCACAAGATGCCAATTTTGGGGTATTACAAGACTTAGCTTCTTGCAGTCACCCTATACATTCAAAATAGGCTCAAAACCTCCTTAATGTATCCATACTTGTATATATTCTTTCACAAATATCATGACACAATCTTAGGCATGTTTTACAAGTAATATAGTTTTTCCATATTGTCTTGTTGATGACTATGATAGTTACCTCATGCTTCATGTAACATGTAGCTGATTCTGAATGCTTTTATTTCTTTCTCTACTAATACTCTTGGATATCAAGATTTCCTTGAAAGTCAGATAGGATGTTTTAGTTGATTTGACATGAATGCAAAGTGCTTCTTTTCTTTTGATTTATACTATCCTCTATTACATCATCTAAATAGCATTTATTCCAACCTCATTTTATGAATTCCTTTGATTTAGAATAGCTAAATAACTTCTTGATATCTCTTTGATTTCAATGGACACCCTAAGTACACTGAACAAATTGTACTTGTTATTTCATATGTACCTACTCCTTGATTAACTGATATTTTTTTATATGATTACACTAATTTCTATGGATCAAAGATGTATCAATTTTTTTATAGAACATACATGTCCCTTTGTAAATCTTTATGGTATGTATGCACATAGAAAAGCATTATAGTTTTTGATTAAGTAGAACAGGTTTTACAGGGTTCCTAAAACCACAACATTGTTTAAGAGAAGTAATGAGATAGGTTCAGAGTTAAAGCATTAAAAACAAAGAGACACACCACAGAAAGGCCAACCAAGAAACAACCATAAAAAAGGAATGACAAAACAAAGCAAAAAGAGGCAGGAACCAAAATCGGGTTAAGCCAGGCTCTTGAGCATGACAGTTGGATTGCATTCAAGAGCCTCCATCATCTTCGCTGCCTCTTTGACATTATAAATGTCTTGGGGTCCATGGGAGCCATCTTCCTCCATGTTTTTCTTTGTTTTGGCTCTAGTTCTTTTTTCTAGACCCTTGCTGGGATTCTTCTTCTCTTCCTCCATAGTCCTCTAATCATCCTTGTTGTCCATCTTTTCTTCCATTTTGTTGATTAGCAGGTTTATGTGGTCATTGGAAGCTTTTAGAATGTTATAGTTTTTCTCGGTAATACCCTTTAGGGTGTCCTCAAGATTGATCATTTTAGATTCCAGGTACACAACCGTAGCCTCCAAGATTTTCTTTCACTCAGTGGTTTTGTGATCCTTGTCATCATTACTCTAAATGTTTTCTTTGAGGTCTTCAATTTCATGGAAAATCCAACATGCTATTCTTAGTATTGTTGAGGAAATCCATCTTCGTTTCCCTGGCCTTATTGCTGAGAACCACAAGAGTAGGGTCAATCAGCTCCTCCTTATGGATTTTGCCTTTGATATCCTTAAGAATTTGAGGATAAATGGCCTCCCTTATGACCCCCATACGCACTGTATTTATATTAAAGGTCTTCCAGACCTTTTTCTATTTTCCAGTGTCTTGACTTTGATATTCCCCTTTGGATTTTTCTTCTAAAGTCTCCAGTGTGATGGGGGACTGGGTAGAGGGGTTACTCGATTCATCTTTGGGGTCCACACTTGGGTCTTGAGCATCTTTGTTGGTTCCAAACTGGGGCTAAAGAGCTGGAGAGTTATCATCACTGATTGTGAGATCAACAAAGAGGTGATCCGAGAAATCCCTCGTAGTGTTGAGGTTTTCCCCTATGACTTGTTTCAACATTTTAGTGGCTTCCTTGTTTAGGTTTCCCTCCTCATCCTCTCTATTCATGTCTTCGTCATTGTCATTGTACTCCTCATCCAAGTTAATGTCCTTTTTGTCCTACTTTTTTAGAGATATTTTGATTTTGACCGAGCTTGAGGGTCTTTTCTTGGAAGAGGACCCCTTTTTCAAAAAATTTTGCTCTTCTTCCTCACTATCCACAGAAAGAGAACCCTCACTATTACCCGACAGGATGTAATCTGACCTAGAATCTTCACTGTTAGCTTTATTATCAGCTATTTCCTTACCCAAATTTTGGGATTTGAAGAAATCATAAATCAATAGTAACAAGCCTTCATGCAGGGCAGGGTTAGCTATGTTCTTCTATCTAAAGCCATTAATATTCTCATTTATTGAGGAATAGAGATAAAATGTGATGGAAATATTTTTGTAGTGCCTAAAGTGATTCAACAAGACAAAGTGGTAGGTATGAATTCTATCAAACCTAGTATCTAGAGTGATGTATGAAATGAGCACCTTGAGAACAAACTACCATAGCATTTTCAGTCCCACGGGCTGGTAGTAAGTTCCCGTATTGACAATAGCCTTCTTCTCCTTATTGTCTTTCACAAAATTATTGACAGCGTTGTCAAAAATTTTATGATCCTTGTAAAATTTTGTTTCAACAATAGGGATTCCTGTGACCATAGAGATCACCTCCTCAGTGACAGTAAAGGATTTACCCTTTATCTCCACCATTCCTTCATTCTAGCTTTTAACAAATATTTTGGTGATCTCCTTCCTGCTTACGTGGAGTCTTTCTATGAAGGTGGTGATTTCTCCTTTCCATAAGGCTCTCCAAACTTTAGTGCAGTTCTTCCACTTCTTTCTATCATTCTCCAGCTCCCTTCTATGTCTTTCCCCAACCATAGCTTTTGTCTGGGGTGCTAGTAACTCTCTGGTAAGGAGGAGCCTTAATTCTTTCTATTTTTCTTACTGCCTTAGTTCTAAGCTTTCTAGATTTTTGTCTTTGAAGATAATTACAGTTCTTGGAAATGGAAACCTAGAAAGCATGCAGAGGGGATGCATAGTAATTATCCTTAATGTCCCTCTTGCTCTTGTCATTAATATAATAACTCCTCCAAAAAATGCCTTTTCTTTAATGATTATCTTTTATTATTACTTCAATATTTTGGAGTATGTCCCTATCACGAGGATCCTTTGCATCACTTGAGAAATTTTTGGCATGGTTCAACCTCATGTTGGCTTCCTTGCTGATTGCCATGTTGGTGATCTAGTCAACGACCCAAGTGGCATCCCTGGAAATGTGATTGGAGTGTGTCACTTCAAGTTTGTTTTGAATGGCCCATGAAGCATCGAATGTGTTGTCACTTTTGGTGATGTACAAAGATTCACTTTCCAACCAGAGATGTTTGTCCCCTATTTTAAGGGATGTAGTGAACTAGAGGGTCACAAAAGCTTCTACAAGGATGACCACAACAAAGCCAAATCCAAGTCCACCGCAGCCCCAACTAGCTTGGGATCTCTTTTGCTTCTCCATTGAAATTGGCTATGGACTAGCCAAGTTGAAAAATACTTCCCTTGTTGTTCTCCTGAGCCACGTCCATGGCCTTTCCTTCTTCGTAGATGATTTTAGCCTTGAGATTAGTAGAGATCCATAAATTGATTCCCTCTAACTTATCCATCTGAATAATAATTACTTGGTTTAAAGAAATGTGTGTTCTATGATTCCTGATCGTGTTTCTAATGACATCCTATTTGTATGAGTTGAAGAGCTCACATGGGTTCCTTGGAGTGACTGTCATTTCTTACTAGGGCTGCAGGAAACCTGGATGGTTTTTTGAGTACCATCCAAAATTTTCTTACTAGCTTCTTCTTTCCTGATTTGACTTGCTCTCTTCCTGCCTACAGATTTTAATTTTGCCCCAACATCGGCTTTTTTTTTTGCTCCTACTTACTGCAAGGGAAATCGAATAGGGTTCTTTGCTATTGGATCTCTTCTTATTTCAAACCTTGGACTAGCCCTCCTTTAAATCTTTGTATTTCTCAAAGAGCTCCTCCATCTTGGTGAGCTACCTTGGGGAAATAGTGCCCAGTAGTATTTCCATTTGTACGACTTTATTTGATTCCTGCGTCTTAGGACTAGGGTGGGATTCATGAGGTGGGGTGCCCTTAGGCTTATTCGTAATCAGACTAGAAAAGCATTCTTCCAGCGGGGATTCAAGGTAATCTGGAATAATGGAAACAAAAATAGACCCAAGGCACAAGCCACCTCCTTCCGCCAGGCCATCTTCCTTGGTTTCTTCTATGGTATCTTATTGAATGTTGACTTCCAAGCCTATGCCTTCTAAGGGAGGAAACTCCTCTCTGAGATCTGTATTGTCTAGACTAGTTAATTCTTTGGTGTTGTCCAGTTGTCTTGTCGATTCCCCATCTGTTGATTTATCCTTTTCATCCTTGGTTTTGAGGATCTTAGGTAAGGTCTCTAGTTGATCCTTTTTTTCTACACTCTATGGGTGTTGGCCTCTATACCCACCTGTGGTTTAGTGTTCTCCCTAGATGGGCCTGCCTTATCACATATGGTATTATTGCCTGAATAATTCTTTCTTTCAGCGACTTTTTCTTTCCTTTCCTTCTCTAAGTTCTGGAACGCAGGACGCGCTTTAGTTTTGTGTCTGGATTTCTTGCAGAGGAAGTAGGCAAAAGGAACACTTTCATAATCCAACTTCTTCACACATTTTCCCATTTTGGAAAAAAGCTCTATTATTTCTGGCATCTCTTGACCCTCCTCCACCCGTATGAAAATCCTAACATAGGTAAGGTGACTTCTAGCTACTGTCACTGGGTCTATCGAGAGAAAGGTACCAAAGGAGCTGGCTATTCCATTGAAGACATCTTCATTCCAAAATTCCAGAGGAATTTCTGGGAGTCTAACCCACACCGGGGCTTGGACAAAGAAAGAGTCATTGAGATCTAGCTTTGGTGTCCATTTTTTTCAATGCCAAGGTTGCCTTTTCTATAACCTAGGTACCCGCACAAAGGATTTTCTCTAAGTTCTCCTTGCAAGAAAATTTAAAGGACAAAAATCCCTTTTTCATGGCTGAAACTTGGATTTGACACTTTAAATCCCATTTCTTTTTACCAAAAATTCTAACAAGATCTATGTTAGGTCTAGACCCCACAAATTTACCAACTAGAGTATGGTCCATTGAAGATATGTTATGATCAACTAGTTCATCAGGAATCTCTATGGCATATTTTTCTTTCTCCTTATCAGATAAATCCTTAATGGAGGGGAAAGAGGACTTGCCTGTAGGTTTTACTCTGAAGAGAGTTGACCATTGACGATTGAGGGCTATTCCATTCTGATCACAAGCCTGAGTCTTCGTGACTATGGGGGATGTGGTAGGAAAACCTAGATTTTCATCCCCCACCCCTGCCTCCTTTTCTGGGTCTTTTTTCTTTTCCCTTGGGACCCCATCCTTTTTCTCTGGGTCCATAGGGACCTGTTCTATAGGAATGCCATCACAAAGGATCCCACAGCCTACAAATCTGGGTTTCCACCCACCTTCAAATTCAAAAAACCTCCCGCTCCCGCTCCCGCTCCTGCTCATTCGCTACCCATCCTATGGATGACATCAATGTTTTGGATACATAGAAAAGCATTATAGTTTATACCTATCTCTACACTCATTTTTCTTGATCCTTGTGTGTGACTATATTTTACCAACACAGTCAATACTTTATCTCTTTGAAGTTAACATGATACTTTGTTACTTCATAACTCATATGTTGATTGTATATTGTCTTTATGATTAGTATCAATTAATCTTATCTATTTTGATCTTTGTAAAAGATGTGATTGTTCCATACATCCCACTGAAAATAACTTCATAACAAAGATGATATATATTTGACATTCTTCTTTGATATTATGATATGCATTTGCATTAGATAATATTTCTCTAATTATAATGATTTTACCTATAATTTATTCTATAAATAAATTATTTTTCATGTACACATGAATTCCATAGTACCATACTATTTAGTATTTTGTACCATTACTTCTTGTATGTTATTAAATTAACATGATCTGAATCTATTTCTTTTGACTATAGAATGTTATTGTGATGGTTTCTAGAAAAGCTATCATTCCTGCATAACTTTGATTGACATTGTTTCTAAAGGAAATGAAACAAAAGGTTTCATTCTATAAAATGCATGTCCCTTTTATGCTTCATTTACTGATCTCTAGATCACTATCCTATTAATGCATATATATTATGTCCCCTTTTCACTACAAGAACTGAACCAAAAGATTTCATGTTAGACAACATGTCCCTTTAATGGTCCATAACTTTTATGCATTCTTGTAGCTATCCTTTTAAATTCAAGTCTGCTTCTTTTAGATCCTAATTGCAACATGTTGGGCTCAACCCTTGTGGGAGCCCATTTTCCCCACATACCAAAATATTAATGATATCAAATTAAAAAATGTTCAAGGATGATAACAACACTTATATCTACACATGACATAAACTCGTTAGATTAAAAGATGAAACCAAGATTCATTTATTTCTTCTCCTTTTCATCTATCTTGATGCATTTATTTGATTCACATGCATGCATAGATTATTTTTAAATGTAAAAGAGTGAGCTTGAGCTATAATAACCTATTTTTTACACTCCTTGCAGGTAAATAGATGTGTACTAATTTTGTGAAGATGGAGATAACATGAAAATGCATTTTGATCAAAGATGCATGAGATTCATCATTACACAAGGCAATAATGGGTCCCTCTCTCTTGTTTACACCTTTATCTTTATATGCATAATACTTCATGTTGGTACCCAAAAATGATGGATTTTCTTTTGGCCAACTAACAGGTATAATGGTGATGTACCACTTATACCTCTAAAATTTTGGCATTAATCAAGACAAGGCTAGTAGGCCTAATTTCACTTTGAACTATTAAATTTTCTATGTCGCACAACTGTGTACATAAAAAAAACAAAGTTCCTCCCAAGGTGGTGAATAATTCCTAGAGGAAAACAATAAATCTCCTAATAATTTCTAATATGTAAAGCTTAAACTAAAACTAAATAACCACTAAGAATCTAAATGTAATGCTTTGAAAAATGATTAAATTATCAACAAACTATAAAGTATGAACCAAATGACAATTTCCAAATAATGATTAGATCAGTGCCTTCTTAAAACTTGGGCTATGGATTAAAAAAAAATTTCAATCCTACGTACGATCGGAGACAGTTTTAAAAAACTTTCTTTAATAAGACAAGACAATCATCTCAAGGGCTTCCACTCAAGATATAACTCAAACCAGATTACACAGTTAGTATTATCGAATTTAACTCTGTTCAAGAGATCGACAAAGAGAAAGGAAGATTCACAGATCTTTCAATTGATATTCAAACTATATATTGATTTTGAGTTATAACATCCAAGGAATTTAACACAATGAAACATTCTATAAAATAGAATATCCGAAAGACTAATTAAAAATATATAACTTATAACCACAAATAAAAAGAAATGGCACTTATCTTTATTGATGTTGAAAAATTGGTATATAAAAGTTCATAGTTGCAATCAAATTATATTCTATGAAAATCTATCTTCGATTGTCTCTTTACATTTTACATTATGTATATACATGTGTTTGAGTGGATTTCACACCTCTTTAGGGTGAAACGAGACAACCCTTATTACAAATTACTTTGAAAAACAATAAACTAACTAAAAATATGTAATACCTCTCCTATGGTGATACTTGGACTTTTTTGATTTGGACATTTTATTATGGTCAGGACTATACATTTGCATTTATATTTTGTGGATGATGATATGATGGATATGCTCATTTATGGTTATTATTTATATGCTTATGAGATTAGAAAACCATCTATTTTATATATGTTTCATGGATCTAACCCAAGGATTTGAATCTAACCATTATCATGATGTTTTATGTTTCATGGACATGTGTCTGATGTGTTTTCATGACTCGGGACGAAGTCATAGTTACTCACTTAGTTGAGGTCCACACGATGTATCGATCCTGGTCATCTGCTTGCATATATCTGATTTGTATATCCATATGTATATGTATCTCTTCTTGGTGATGCAGGATAGTTAGGCCAAACCTAGGGTTGGGTAACCTTTCCCAAATAGCAAATAAAAAATGATCAAAGTATAAATCTTTCCCCAAAAGACTCTAAGGCTTGGTAGAAACTCTAAGCAACAACCTAAGTGAGTGTCATCGCATAGCCCTCACTCCTTGGGTTGTCCTGGTACTAGCCACTTCGGGCCCCGGCCCCCAAGTAGGCACATGTGGGATCGAATGCCTTTCATATAGACAAGCACCATTCAATCATACCTACGCATAGGTACCTTCTCCCACTCCCATCCATAGCCTTTACTAGCACTAATGGCATGGGCGAGGCACATTTAATCTTTTTAATGTTTTAACCCATTCCCATAAGTTTAATTTAATTTTTCACTTGTTAAATAACTCTTCAGCTGGTTATCCTGGTTCTAGCCACTTAGGGCCCCGACCCTGCACTGAGAGCCACTCACTAGGTGTTGTTAGGTTTTCTACCCTTAGCCCACATATCATAATTACATCATACATGTAGTAAAAACACTTCATATAATTCCAACACAACAAGAAATGAACATATTTATAGTTTACACAAAGTTTCATATGCCAAAACACAATATAAAACTTCCCACATGCATTGAAACAATATTCCATAGCTTATTCCAAAAATCTAGGAAAATGTCTCCTGTGCCTGAAATTTGACTAAGTCTGAATTTTAAGAAATCTCAAAATTATAATTTGCATCTTAACTCCTATGAATCTGAAACCTATCCCAAATATCTCAGAAGGTACCTAAACCCTTTATACAAGTATAACTTAAAGTATAAGAAATTAAAATTAGGACTACTATCTTCATTATGATGTTGATGAATTCCATTGCATAAAGGATCCTCTTCAAACAATGGATTCGATAACATAGAGAAATTAGACATATCTTCATCTACTTCCTCTTCAAACAATGGATTCAGGAACATAGAGAATTTAGGCATACATTCATGAGAATTTTCATTTGGATCATCAACTTTTTCATCAACAAGACTAACATCTTCATTGACTTTATCTCCTAAAACTTCCTCATGTTCATGCAGCTTTATTTCATCTCCACAATTTGATTTCTCTTGAATATGGGCTGATCTGTCTACCTCCTTACCATGGTGGATTGAGAAAAAATTTGAACCATTCTTCTCAGCGTGTCTTCGATATTCTATGTCTAATAAGATTGAAATATCTTCCACATGGAGAAGATCCTCTTCCTGATTTTCATATTACTGATGTTTGATATCATACAAGTATCATCATGGAAAACATTTTCCTCGGACTGTCTAAAATAATCTTCTCCGTTCAAATGTGAAACCTCACTTGAGTCATATGTTATTTTAGTTATGCACTCTTTCTCCTTTGCAACCAGTTCATTATTCATAAGCTTGAGAAAGGTAAGGAACTGATGATCATATAAAAGACCTAGTTCTCTCACTCTGTTGAAAATATCAGAGGATGTAGGTCTACACTCTGAGGGTATTTCTTGATAGATATTAAACATCCTTATGAAGAATTGTACTACAGATTCTTTTTCTTATTTCTCTAAGTTCAAAAATGCATCCAAAGGGGATATGTAATTTGGATCTTCTTCATCATCATTGAGATTTCCATCAAACACAAGGCCTTGTTCAATTTGATCATAAGCCTCCTCTTCTCTGTCTTCACTATCCTCTTCTAATATCTTAAAAAGTAGCTTTAGATCAGGGTCATCTGGCAAGATTCTCAATTTTTTAACCTTTCTCATTAATTTGTTTCATGAAGGCATAATTGTTACAGGCATCCTCTAATATATATCTGTCATCCTCAAGAATAAGTGTGCAAAAGACTCCCCTTCAAATCTCTCCAAACTGAAAAATGCATCAAGTAGATACATACTACGATCCTCCTCCATGTTGCAACTTTGGTCTTCACACTGTTCATAATACATTTTATCTCCATCTCTTGTATCATGGAATTCATATAGAAACCATTGTTAAAATTCTTTCCAAGATGAAATACTTTGTGTAGGTAATGATTCATATGCCTCTCTTGCATTATCTTTTAATGTTGTGAAAAATAGTTTCATTTCCTGATCTTCTGCATAAATCTCATAGTTCTTTATAAACTCATAAAATGCATCCAAATGTTCAAGTGTTGATTCATCCCATTCTCCATTGAACTTTGGTAGAAGCTGTGAAAACTTAGGGAGCAACTTAAAAGGAATACAATGGAATCCCCTTAGATCCAATGGCCTGATACCATCTAGAATAAATGGTTTTCTTTGAAATGTTTGTTTATTCTAATACATTCTGAATATCTAAATTGGTAATAACTTGGTTCTTTATACATTAGGTTCTTGTCAATAGAGTTGCCACCTCTTTCAAAGAGGGAAACATTACTTATCTCCTTCTAGGTCTTCTTCCTCAGTAGAGTCACTGATTGAAATGCTTTATTGAATAGAGTTGCCACCTCATTTTTTGTGAGGAAATAAATTGTTCTGAGTCCTCTCTCCCACTAAAGTCTTACTTAATTTTACAACCATAACCAAAGATTCTGCAAATGTCTTTCACTGATAGCGTCCCCAGCAGAGTCACCAATTTTTTTGGTACCCAAAAATGATAGATTTTTTTTTGGCCAACTGACAGGCATAATGGTGATGTACCACTTATACCTCTGCAATTTTGGCTTTAATCGAGCCAAGGCTGGTAGGCCTAATTTCACTTTGAAATATGAAATTTTCTATGTCACACAACTGCATACATAAAAAAAACAAAGATCCTCCCAAGGTGGTGAATAATCCCTGGAAGAAAATAATAAATCTTCTGATAATTTCTAATATGTAAAGCTTAAACTAAAAATAAATAACCACTAAGAATCCTAATTGTAATGCTTTGAAAAATGATTAAATTATCAACAAACTACAAAGTATGAACCAAATGACAAATTCCAAATAATTATTAGATCAATGCCTTCTAAAAACTTGGGCTATGGTGTCATGCCCCGCAAGGGAACCAGGGAAGAGAACAAAGATTCTCTTAACAAAAGAAAACCTAAGTAAAAATTTATGAAAAATTTTGAACTTTGAAAAGAGTTATGTAATCAAAACTTAAACTTAGATTCCTTCCAAGGTTCCCTTTTCATTTTAAATGCATGATTCATTCAAATCCATTAAGTAAACTAACAACAAGATTTATTTCTCAAAGCAAACTGCATCATATCTTTAAGAAATACAAAATATTTTCATTTCAACTTTCCATTTAAAAATCATCTATATTCCTAAATATCCTTTATGAACAATGTAACTTATAAAATTTATCCAACTCATTTGATACATTAAAAATATACTACATTTGGTTTTTCAATAGCTTCACTTAAACAACAATAATGAAAGCATGTTAGATAATTTGGAATGTTAGAAAAATCCTTTTCTTTTCCAACATACATCTTAAACATAAAGTTCACATTTCCCTTTTCCCTTCTTCCTAAGTCTACCCATTCCAATTACATCATTTTGAAATACATTATTGATTACATTGCATTCAACTCCTCATAAGAGGTAACAAGATTATGCATCATGAAATATAATCACAAGGCCTTCATTCTTCAAATCTGGTACATAAGCAAGCATGAATCTTCAAGCATGTATCTGCAAAAGATACCTCGATAAAAATGTTTACCACCCAACCACGTGGATACCTATAAGGCCCACTCCCCTGTGCTAGGAGATAAACACCAAGGTCCACACTACCGACCTGGCCCAGTTAACACTAAACCGACCTGACTTGGTTAGCACACTACCGACCTAGCTCGGTTAACACACTACCGACCTAGCTCGGTTGACACATTACCGACCTAACTCAGTTGACACATTGCCGACCTAACTCGGTTTACACATTACCGACCTAACTTGGTTAACACATTACCGACCTAACTCGGTTGACACATTGCCGACCTAACTCGGTTAACACATTACCGACCTAAATCGGTTAACACATTACCGACCTAACTCGGTTAACACACTGAGCCGACTGGAACTGCAGAGAACAACTGTCAACTTTGTCTTGCGGGTAAAAATGGGTGTTATGGGGACTAAGGTTGCCTAAAATGAGCACGACCCATTTGAGATATCCTAGTTTCCCTTCAGAAACGGCCCATCAATCCTCCCTATCTATCTAACAAATATATTCTAGATCTGGGAAAAGAAAGGTGGCACATAAATAGACATGAAACAGTAAGGTTGCAACAAAAGTTCTAAAATCTAGAAGCATTCATAATACATCCAGTGACAGTAAAATACACTACCCTACCAAATCAAAACCACTTCTACCCTCCTAGGGAGGTTTCACCACAGTGAACATACAAACATTCGTAAAATAACTTTCCACAAACACATTTCAAATACATAGAAAATAAAACATATATATATATAGTTTTTGATTCTAAACAAAAAGGTAAACAATCATAATCTCATCGAGTAATAGATCATTCATATACACAAGATAATAATACTACAATAATGCATATATATATATTTTGCAACCATAGCACAATATACAGAAACTTTTCCAAAAATCTAGATTTTACATTCATTCTACAAAATAAATCTACTTCTCAGGATGGATTCCAACCTGGAGTCCTGCGAAGACTAGTTGGAGAAGAAGGAAGATCAAACCCTCTCCAATGTTTCCAACACTCCTTTGAATCCCTTTGCTCGCAATCTTCCAGCCCCTACCCGTAACAATCCAAATGTCAAACTCACAGGATAAATTTTCTACAACAATAATAATAATAATCCTCTTCTCCCAACTCCTTTTACATAGCAAATCTTTCCTGTAAATAGGATGGAGGAGGTGGTTGCACAGGTAATCCAACTGGTACAACCATCTCAACTATCCATCCGTTAAAGAGATGGTTTTGAAAACTCATTCCCGAAAAGGGATAAATAAACTATAATCTGAGTCCCCAAATTTAATGATATTAAAATAAATATTATAATCTTAAAACAATTTATTAAATTATTCAACTATGGTAATAGGATAATCCTATTTACCATACCGCTAATTGATCTAATTATTTATTAATATAATAAATAACTACATGGTACTAATTATATATATAAATATATGTATGCATATGCATATGTGTGCACCCATATGCCCATGTGTACATATATTATTATTATTACAAATATTATTACAAGCATAATATTATTATTATAAAACATATTATTATTTTTATTGCTATAGACTCTTTGTCGTTATTCGTATTATAAAATAATACCATAAATAAGGTACATTATTATTAATGTTAAACATTAGAATAACATTATTATAAACTATATTGTTTATTCATACCTTAATCCTTATTCTAAAATATATATGTATATATTAAGTAGCCACTAGCATAGGTTAGAATTTTACCACTATTGTTTAAAACCTTTTATTATTGATATTTCCTTAGACATTAAAATACCATAAAATTAATCCTTATCATGGGTATTAAAACCACATGATTTAATTGCACTCAAAATCGCTCCTAATGAGATACGCTACTAAATCATACCCTCAAATGAACAATAATCTACATCCATGATCTACTAACAGAATTGAACATATCATGAAGGCAAGAACTAGCTACAAGATCCACAATTCCATCAACTACAAAACCACATAAGACATTCACAAAAGGGACTGACTTGACACTTCCCACCTAAGGATAAAAGGATCAAAGGTGAAGTTTCTTCCTGTGGACCTGGTGATACCTCCGTAACAACAAAAATGATCGAGGATTTTGAGGGATCACTCAGACCTATGAAGCCAAGTGGAGACGACACCCGGTACCTGCAATCCTGCATCACCAAGAAGAGATACATATATATACATATGGAGATACAAATCAAATATATGCAAGCAGATGACCAGGATCGATACATCGTGTGGACCTCAACTAAGTGAGTAACTACGACTTCATCCTGGAGTCATGAAAAACACATCAGACACATCCATGAAACATAAAACATCATGATAGTGGTTAGATTCAAATAATTGGGTTAGATCCATATAAAAATAGATAATTTTCTAATCTCATAAACATGTAATTACTAACCATAAATGAGCATATTCATCATGTCATCATCCACAAAACATAAATGTAAATGTATAGTCTTGACCATAATAATAATAAAATGTCCAAATCAGAAAAGTCTAAGTATCACCATAGGAGAGGTATTACATATGGAGTAAGAAAAATTTTCAATCCTACATACAATCCGAGACAGTTTTAAAAAACTTTCTTTAATAAGACAAGACTAGCATCTCAAGGGCTTCCACTCAAGATATAACTCAAACAAGATTACATAGTTAGTATTATCGAATTTAACTCTGTTCAAGAGACTTACAAAAACAAAGGAAGATTCGCAGATCTTTCAATTGATATTCAAACTATATATTGATTTTGAGTTATAACATTCAAGTAATTCAACACAATGAAACATTCTATAAAATAGAATATCCGAAAGACTAATTAAAAATATATAACTTATAACCACAAATAAAAATAAATGGCACTTATCTTTATTGATGTTGAAAAACTGGTACATAAGAGTTCATAGTTGCAATCAAATTATATTCTATGAAAATCTATCTTGTATTGTCTCTTTACATTTTACATTATATATATATATATATATATATATATATATATATATATATATATATATATATATATATATATATATATATATATATATATATATATATATATATATATATATATATATATATATATATATATATATATATATATATATATATATATATATATATATTTGTGTGTGTGTGTGTGTGTGTGGCTTTCACTTCTCTTTAGGGTGAAATGACACGACCCTTAAATTACAAATTACTTTGAAAAACAATATACTAACTAAAAATAACTACCTAACTTTCGGATTTGGATCTGGTTGAAAAACCAAAACACCTCGTGGAAAGCTAAGATTTTGATTGGAAATAGAAATTTTGATTTCCTGAACTGGGTTTTTTTAGATTTTTAAAATTTGACCATCTTTAGTCTTTGTCAACGTCATCTTTGCAGAAGGTCAAAATTTCAGCATTTTCTGAAGGCTTTGATCATAGAATTTGATTGTTCTTGTCACAGAGCTTCCTTTCTTAATCCCTCAACTTTTAATTGAAAATTAATATAATTATTTATCCCATTTCATGTACTCCATCATTAATTATTTGGCATGGAAATTAAGAGGCCATTTTTTAGGGTTTTATCACTTTATAGGACTGCAAATTTTGCCCAAAATTTAGAGCTCCAACACTTCGTACTAGCATTTATGTTTCTAGGATTTATCCTGCAACTTGTGTGGGTCCTATGTAGTTTCATTTTGTAAATGAATAAAGGAAACTCTAGATTGAAAACATGTACTTGTAATGCGAAGATGTAACATACTTGCATATCAATGTAATGTTTCTTTATCAATGAAATGTTGTTTTTTGTGCATTTTTTCCTTTCAATTCAAAACACTTAACCTAAAACTCAAAATTTAAAATGTACCAATGTACCTTTTAGCTTAGTTTCACAACTATCCAAGCTTGGCCTATTTGAGCTGGAAGTGAAAAATAGGTAACAATAATTACATACTAGTCACATGTAATAATTATAATGATTTATTTGGTACATACCTGTAGACTCAATGATGTTGTGAAAAAGGGTGCACAGGGAACACTACCACTGACATGGCCTCAGACACTTTGACCCTAGATTTTGATAATAATCATTAGATACTAATTTAGTTATTCATTCATTTATAAATTAAATATAATTAACTAAATTAAATAAACTTACAAATAATTGCCTCTATATTAATGCCAATTATTGCATTGAGAAATTTATTAGTCAGTAATCCATCATCAGCTTCATGTCTACCATCATCACCAACATATGTGCATAAGGCTCCAGATGAATAACAAAATTGGGCCCTCAAAGACTTGCCCCTCTCACTCTAGATTAAAGGATTAACACACTGTATGAGAATTTGAGTGAGTGCACTAACTGTCCCTAGTGTTCCCACTTGAATATGTTCCTTGACAATGCAAGGAATACTAATGTGCTCGACATATGGTTTGGAAATGGGTCCAGACTATGTTAGGGTCACGTTGTGCCCCCTGGTCTATCATGTGATGATTCCCCACATCTACCCTAAAATTCTAAAAAATAATAATAATTTTTGGACCTCATTGAGGACAAACTCACAACAGAGTTTCCTCAAAAAATATAATGGAACCTTGTAATTATTACAAGGAGGGCTATCAGAAACCATCCACCTTCTGTCCCAAAAGTTATCTTTTATTCCTTCATGGTGGCACCAATGGATGGGAAACCTCTTACAAATAAGATCAAGAGGTTATATTCATTTTAGAATATATAAAGAGTTTGAAAATGTCACTTTTTTTCTTTTTTCCTCATATTATAATTTGTTTGCATAGTTTTATTTTGTCTCTTCACTTTTGTTTGATCGTATATTTATTTTCCTACTAACAGTGCCTACATAGGTCAAAATTGATTCCAATGATTTGGCAAGTGACGCCCTTTGAGGATTTTTTATAATAGATTGTTTCAGCCTACCAATCAAAGACTCTAAATGATTTATTGCTCTGTATTTGATTTCAAAAATTTTGGTGTATTTTTGGTGGATGTATTTTGATTGATGGAGGAGGTTGAGGTGAATTTTATTTATTAGCTTCTCCATGAACTTCATCATGAGAAGTTGGCTCAAGATTTTCTTGAGGTGGATTTACATTTGCTAAAAATATAAATAAATTTTAATTGAAAACCTTAATTAAACATATAGTTTAACAAAAAAATAAGCTAAAAATGTAAAATAACTCACCTGTTCGACCTCCTCCATGTATTGGTGGCATTTTTTAGATGATCAAACACACCAATAGACAAAATAGTGCTCAAGAAATGGTGTACCAACTTCTAAAACGCTACTCTTCATCTCTAATTTGTGTTTGTAAGTTAAAATGGACATTTTAGGGTTTGCATTTAGAATTTATAATGTGTTTTTAGTATGGTATATACACCATATAGGCTTGGTATTGCCAAGCCTTAGGCTCGGTATACCAAGCCATATGATGTTCATATTATATGGTGTGCACCTTATCCTTTTGGGGGGACCAAAAAGACGAGTGACATCTTTTTGGTTCCTTATCTTTGTGCACTTACCCTATAATGGCATGGGAAGACTCAAAAGATCCCTACATCTTAGACCTAAATAATTAATGGGTAAAATAAAGTTACGAAAATGTGGTAGACCAAAAATTTTGCAACGTCTAAGCTAATATTCTTCTACTTTTGAGTGCATTTACATGAGTGATCTTCCACTTTTAGCTTCACAACATGTATCTAGAGACACTAAACTTCTCAATCTTTGAACAAGGCTCCAAGAACACATAGTTATGCAATGCCACTAATTCAAGAACTTTCAATGTAACTAAATAATGTAGAAAATTACAAAAGAGGATTCTCCTAATTGAAATTTATAATTTGATACTAAATATTGAGAAATGTGATAAACTATTATAGCGAAGGTTTAAGAAATAGTCAATGAATTTAAATTATTTACTAAATCAACATGTAATTAGTCATTAAATTGTATTATAACAAACATATATTAATAAATTAAAATTAACAAACTCTCATAAAATATATAACACTAAATTTTATATGAAAAAACAACAACAACAATAACAACCTACTAAAAAATAATTGAACTTTATTAAATTAATATATATTATTACAATAGAACTCTAATTTATACAGAAAATAGGAGGAAAAACAGTAACTTTTATCAAAACCATGCCGTAACTTAAAAATAAAATGTCGTATAATGTATTTACAGAAGTACCCAAGATAGGTATTAAGTAAAGAAGATATCTTTGACTTAAGTAGGCACCACTCCAAAATATAGCTGAAGCGATTGACTCATATGAACCCTGTCCATCAAAACAGATGATCCACTCCGAAACTTAGTTTCCAACGTGACATAGGAGAGAGAATGTCAAATTGCATTTGAGAATGACTACTCTCATTCTTACCTTTAGTTTGTTTGCCTTCAACATGACTTCCAGACCTCCAGTCGTGGTTTATTTCAAGAAGCGTGGTTTACTCATCCACGAAAGAAAGGGTTTTATAGACCATTTTCTATGCAGCACCCAAAACGACTTATTTACTGCAATTAATTAAATATCTATTATATTTCAATCTTGCCGTTTTATAATTCAATTGAAGAACACTGCCGTTCCTCGTCTCTGTAAAATGTGGAAAAATTAGATGCCTCTGTTGAAAAACCTGTGGCACTCCTCGTCTCTGTGGAAAAATTAGATGTCTCTGTTGAAAAAACTGGCGCACTCCTTGTCTCTATTTTAATAGATCCCTCTGCTGAACAAGCTTGAGAGAGTGAAAAAGCTGCGTCTCCTGTTGAACAAGCTCGAGAATGAAATAACTGGGTCTCCCTTTGCTGAAATAACTGGTCTTCCAACGGTAAGAAAGCTTGGGATCTTGAAAACACTGGAGAGAGTGAAAAACTGGGGCTCCCTCTGCTGAAATAACTGGGGCTCTCAATGGTAAAACAGGTGGGGAGAGTGAAAAAACTGGGGATTCCTCTGCTGAGGAAACTGGGGTTCTGCATGCCTCCATTAACAAATTAGATTCCTTTGCTGAAGAAACTGGGATACTCCTCGTAGCTGCAATGTGTTTAGTTTCGTGGCAAGAATCTAACTTTTCTGGATTTAGAAAAAAGACCATATTACGTTATAATATTTATCATTCATAAAAGAATTTAAAAGTCTATAATAATACTTGAAGACTAAATAAAAATTAGCGTACAAATTTAATTAGCGTACAAATTTAAATGTAAGCTCTGATATTCATATTGTTATATATATCATTTAAAGTTACATATATACTATTTGTATGAAGCTGAAACAATACATTTTAGGAGAACCTTCATTTTAAGGCATTAGTATTATACAATTGCTTTCAACCTATACACATCAATATCGAACTTCTGATTGATCTTCTATTGCCTTTTCAATTCAATTTTTTAAAATGAGATTGTAAAAGCACGATTTCAATCCACTAAAATCGTGAAGATAAAACAAATCAAGTCTCAACTTCCATGCAAGGCAATTGATGTCTGTTACCTTTGCTTGGTTTGCCCGACAACTTGAATTTGACTTTTGATCTAATTCGAAGAGAACTTTTGCCCCGAGACGATCTGAGTTTTGGGAGGTTGGACTCTAATTTTTCTGGATTGAAGGAAAAAAACTATGTTAGATTGTGATAATTACTATATGTAAAGGAACTTTGAAGTGTAAGTTTTATTTAAGATCGCATTCAAAAAATGGCCTAAAATTTAATGTATTTTGATATAATTAGGAGGTTGAGGTATATAGTTTTCATCTACTCTTTGTGTAAAGCTGAAACAACACGCATGCTTTTATGCTAATACACAAAAGTAATAATTTCAATCCATCTAATCACAAGACAGGCTGCAATGGACCGACTGTTAGTATTCAAAATCCAAATGAATGTACAGTATTTACTTACCACATTCAGCGCCTAAGATTGCCCTAAATTTTTCCATGGCTTGTCTAATAAAAGGACTAGACGCCTTTTGACATCCTTCCGCTATTCGAATCTTCCGCCAGCTCTCCACCTGAGGAGGTAATCCTAAAAGGCATAGTGTTGGCTTCATCAAAATGGCATAAGGAATCGACTTCCATGCAGAATAACAACTCAGAACATCCAACTTTTCCAGCTTTGACAAGTTGCTAATGCTTTCTGGAAGGCTCTGCAATGTTTCGCACCAGCTTAGACTTAAGTGTTTCAGCTGTGACAGCTTGCCAATACTGCCAGGAAGTTCAATTAAAATCTTACAACAAGTTAAGCTCAAGTACTCCAGCTGAGACAAGTTTCCAATGCTGTCAGGGAGGCATCGTAATTTTTCACAGTAACTCAAATTCAAATATAAAAGTTGAGAGAGGTCGGAAATGGTGTGAGGAAGACAGTCTAACTTCTGACATCCGGACAAATTCAAGGACCGCAAATGTGATAATTGACTAATGTTGTCTGGAAGGTTTTGTAAGGATCTGCAGTCAGTCCAGTCCATGATCCTCAACTGCGATATGATACCTAAAACAGAGGATTTATTCTTCATTGCTAAAAGCAACTTCTCCAATGAATTCGAGTTATACCACGTGCTTGCAAAGGAACAAGAATCTACCTTTAGCCATATTAAACTTGGAGGGACACTGTCTATGCTATCTTCTATGTACATATGCTCCAAATGAAGATAGCGGAGACTAGGTGTACACAATATTTTAAGACGCCGTGAATCACCTTTATAGATGCGAAGGCGAGAGATATTGATATTGCTAGCAATGTTGAACAAGCTCCTTGACCGGATACTCTCCCATTGCCGGGTTTGCTCTTCTTCGGCAATGATTCGCCCCATATCTCGCACGAGGTCATGCATATCAAATACACCTTTCTCGTCTATCTTTATCAGCAACTTCATTGAAAGATTAGTGATAGCAGTGTGCACCTTCTTATACATGGATTTCCAGAAAACAATGGGAGAAGTTGTGCATTCTCCAATAAAAAAACAAGCAATGTCCAGAAATATTTCCTTTTCGTCAGCACCAAGACCACTATAACTGATCTTGAGTGTTTTAAAAATGTCTGTATTCACTGTAATGTTGTCAAGAGTTTCATTCCAGCAGTCAATATCATTTTCATCCTGCTTATCATACAAGAAAGCTCCAACGATTCCGAGAGAAAGAGGGTGGCCCTTGCAAGCTTCCACTATTCTCTTTGAGAGCTCTTCATGACGGGGAATTGGGGATGATCTGAGGATGGCGTGCCAACAAAACAACTGGAGACCTTCACTTTCCTCCAATCCACGCATCTCGTGAATGCATTCGGATGAGATGTAAGCAACTTTCAGAATGTGTTTATCTCTGGAAGTTATGACCAAGCGGCTGCCATGGGACAACCAGTCCCCAGCCAAGGCGTCCAATTGCACGATATTATCCACGTCATCCAGCACGATAAGGGCACGGACTCGTTGCAAACGATCCGTCAACAAATATTTGCCCATTTCCACACTGTGCAGTTCTTCTTCATAATTGACCAAGTCTTTGAGAATTTGCCCCTGCAATTTTGTGAGGCTAGTTTCGCGGACATTAAATAGAAAGGAAGCAGCTTCGAAATAATGACAAACTTCATTATACACGGCCTTTGCAGCTGTGGTCTTCCCAATACCGCCTATACCCCAAATTCCAACTCTAACTACTCTTTGGGCTGAATTGAAATGCAGTTTCTGAATGAGAGCATTTTGCACAGTTTCTAATCCCACCGGATGTTTGGCAACTTGTAACGGTACCCTATTCAGTGTCTTTATTATATCGTTCACCACTTTCGTCACTAGCTGAGCTTCGAAGCTGCATATGGCAAAGTTAGCGACAGCTGTAAAACTAAGAAAGGAATGAATGTATTTTCTATCGTTTACAAACATGAGTGCAACTACGAAGTACATCTATTTTGTACTCATTCTGATCGTCTAAACAAAAATATAATCTTCGTAATATTAGAAAGGGAACTAAAGAACCATGGCAAAACTATGTGTTTATGGAAATCCCTTTATACTAAAAACTTGGCACACATTTCTTTGAAACATTGGCCAGTTTTTGTTCAGCCAATGAATTATCCCCTGTTATTCTCTCAGAGGAAAGATTTTCAATGTTTTCTATTTTTTTCAATCGCCTAGAATAGATGGAAATGAGCAAGGCCACAAAACTATCTCTGATGATCTTTATTTTCTTGTATCTTATCTAATGTGTATGAAGATTTAAAAGATTATCCTGTCCAACCTGCTTTTTTACTCCGTTTTTTCAATCATTATTGCTTCAGGTTTTTTATGTATTTCAAGCGAAAGCTAATTATTGTAAACTACTGTGCAAGGAAACCGACGGAGTCTTTAAGTCAGAAAAGTGAAAGAAAGAAGCAGAGGCAAAAGAAATAAAAGAGAACAGAAAAATAGAGAGATAAGATTCAGAAAATGAGATTTAAAAGTTATTCATATTTTATATATATTTCAAACTATATCAATATTTGATTGCATATAATACCAAATTACAGAGCTGCTGTTCTGTTTTACTTTTATAAAGTAAAAATAGAGTGATGAAAGAGACTCCTAAGAGTAAAAATGGAGTGATGAAACAGACTCCTAACACATCCAAAACCATAACATAACATAACATAACATACTAAAAAGCATATTTCTTATACATCATATGAAGGTTACTCAACTTAAAAAAATTTAAACATCATATGAGAATTGCTCAACCCAACATTCATACATAGTATAACAAAGAGAATTAATCAAAAAATTGTAAAAAATAACTTACCTTCTATTTCTCAATGAAAATAAAAATTCACACATACTCTTCTATTTCAATTAATAATGAAAGTTCACCTGTTTGAGCAGAAGATTTAAAAGATAAGAAGTAGCTGTGATTTTTTCTAACAAAAAGGGCATTGGAAGCATTACGTCTGAATCCCACTAAAATGGGGAGGCTTCTAATGAAGTTCCCATTTTCCTGTTTTCTATTCTTAGGCTGCCTTTAGGCTATTCATGAGTAGCGGAGATAATATATCCAATTTCAGCTCATGAGTTCTCATAAAACTCTCTTTCGTTTTGTAAGAAGGAAGAAGATAGATAAGGTCTGCTTAGTTTTTATAATTATCCGATGTCGCTATATTTTGGCTAGGTCTATTATTCTCATTAGATTAAATGAATTTGAAAAAATGAACATCTTTAGCTAATCTTCTATTCCAGCTCTTAAATCAAATCATAATGGTTTCAATTTTTCAAACTGCTTTCATGGCATTTGACTGGAAATTAGCAGGTACCTGGAATTCTCCAGATGATTATATTTGGGACGGCTTGTCAGTCAGAGTATTTAGGGATTAGAAAAATGAGCAGACAAACTCAGCGGGCATTTAGGAATTAGACAGATTATAATCCTTTTGACAAATGGTAGCTTATAATGCGCTAGGCTTAATCGGTGCACCCCAATTTCCAACACACTGGATGGATACAGGTGAGCATTTAGTGTAAATCTGAAGGATTCCCAGACAAAGTCTAGAGAAATATTCTTTGGCTTGTGAAACTAAAAGATGGTTCCTTCGGCAAAGACAAGTACTTCAATATTTATATTTAAGAAATGGTTTGGGCTGTATGGATTTGATTTTGAGCTATTAATTAGACTTGAGAAAAAACAAGGAGAAAATGAGGTAAATTACTAACCTTGCAGTCATATCTAGTGACCAGCCTGAGAGAGAACAGATCTGCTCAAGGGCATGCTTCCACCCATCAATCTGCTCTCTTGAATATCGATCTGGATGGCTATAATGCTTTTCAAATGATTTCTTATAACGGCTGGATTCTGCTTGAGGATATCTGACATGGGTTGGTTCCATTTCATAAAAGAGAGGAATGATCAACCCAGGGGAAGCCAGCATTAACATAGCCTCCTTGAGACACCATGCCGAGCTCGCGTATCCTTTAGAAAATATAGGAATGCATATTGCACTGCGCTTAATTGCATTTTCGAGGCTTATATCAATGATTTCCCCCTTCTTTAACTTGTGGGTGTCAAGAAACACATTCAATCCGGCTGCGGAGAGAGCTTGGAAGAGATGATCAACCAGAGTCTTTCTCACATCTTTTCCCCTGAAACTCAGAAACACGTGATATCTCATACCATTGAAAGAAACTTTTGTGGCGGCAGGAATGTAAGGCTTGAATCCGTCCATGTTAATGAGAGTTCCAATTGAAAGGAAGGAGAATTGTAATGATACAGAAGCCCAGAAGACAAAACCCAACTGTGCACAAGGAGTATAAACGAAAGACCAAATCCCACAGATTTTCACAAGTCATGAAATTGGTCGCATCGTTTATCAATTAGTTAGAGTGATAATGTTTTCATGAATAACTCGGTGTGGTTCACTTATACATTAAAAGCTGGGACACAATTAATCCACAAACAGTTTGACCAAATAGAAAGATGTAAATAATTGAACCGGCGGATTAGTTGAATATTAAAGAAAGTGAGGGTTGAAATCTAGTTCTAAGAAATAATTTTCCAGTGTCCTCGCTAAGCCAATGGATAATAGTTGTAAGACGGATATGCCTTTCGACAGGACACGCTGGATCTCATCTTAAGTCTATCACGAGATTTGACATTAGGCGCAATATCCTCCTCAGAAACCACGTAATGGTTTTTACCTCAGATATGAACTTTTGATTGCGGTGCAAGTAAAGTTGAAACAAAACATGAGGAAGCTTCGTTATAGGATTCCACGAAAGGGGACTTCGCCAGCTTTGGGTAATCAAAATTAATATTTTTTTTAAACTAGTAGTTGCGTGCTTGTGGACTTGTAACGAATATCTAAAAGGTCTGATTTTAGAAATTGTTGATTTGAAGTGAAATTTGGGAATGCGCCTCACGAGGCGATAGGTGTTGTGGAATAAAGTTAAGTCTTTGGTGCTTGCTATGTGTTGGATTTTTTTGTGTTTTGATCACATCGCATTTTCTTTGCTGGTTCTCGACATTACATTTGGTAAAAGAGTTGTCTCAGTTTTCTTGCTCAATTTTTAACTATATATAATGCTTAAGAGTCCAAAATGCAGTTAAAAAATAATTCTTGCAATACTAGTTACATGATCAAAGTCAGAGATCAATATAGAAAGAAATCAAACTTCATTTTTAAAAAATTTATTACATATTAATAATCAATTACAATGTCACATTGTTCATATTACTCTATTTAAATATTGGTTGCATAGGATAGTTCACATGGTTCAATGTCACATTGCTTCATTATATTGTTGCTGCCACAAATTTGGCACCCATGTGTTGCGACAACTCCAATGCGCATGATTTTGACTCTAGTTCCAAGACCCGCACAATGCTCTTCTTCTTCAACAAATTGTTGCCCCAATAAATTTGTTGCACGTGTCTCTGGTAAAGTCTATTCTATTGGAAAAAAGAACATAAAAGTGGAATTGTTTGCTTCCTTTTCTAGGAAGGATATATTTCATTATAGTGCAAATGAAACACAAAAAGTGAGGCACCACATGTTTGTATGCATTTTTTATGCCCTATTTGAAGGCTTCCCAACTAAATTATTCCATCACTCTAATTCTTTTTTATTCACTCGATTCTAACTCAATCATGTTGATGGAGCATTCTTTGGGACTCAAATTCTTTGAGCGCACTATTTATCTAGGGATAATGTCACTACTCTCATTCTTTTCAATTCCATCAATGCTAACACTCATTGGAATTAGTCTATTCTTGCATCAGAAACTACATAGTTACAAGTAAGACAAGTGATAATAACAACAATAGAATGACAGTATCATCCTTGGTAACCGATCATAATGCTTATAAGATGTAAAAATAGACAACTGAAAAATACTACATGAGAAGTTGTTCTTGTTCTTGACTGCCTTGGGTGAAGAAGAATGGGATGAAGAGGAAAAAGAAAAACCTAGAATAAGAATGTCATGGACACAATGACAAAAGCTACTATTGTGGGTGCATTCTTCAGAAGTGGCCTCCCTTGAGTACACCCCCCTCTTCTTTTCCAATTCAAACAATCCTATCTTAGACTGCACACATTATAGAGGACTGCAAATAGTATAATGAAAAATGAATAATTGTCATCCTAATTGCCTCTTTATACCATACTTTTATGACCAATCATGTTGCATAAAAAAATCAGTTATCATTAAAATAAGGTGATGATAGCATATCATAAATAATGTGCAATTTGTTGAAAAGTACAAATGACATAAATTATGCTTAAAATTGTAGAATCATGTCAATCAACATTAGTAATATCCAAAATGGAGATATACTTGGAAAAATCAAAATATATGTAACCTCTCAAGAGAGACATGATTAAAGATGATTATAACCATGTATAATTGATGTTAGTAATGTTATATGAGCTTCATCATTTAAGGACTATGAGAAATCATGAATAAGGAAGAAATTCATTTTTTGCTATGGAGGAGTAGTATCATTTTAGTTCCAAAACCATGTAAGTGCATTTCCATGCTTTTGGTTAGGTAGGTGGTTATTAAGGAGTATTTTTTACAACTCAAAAAAACTATGTCTTAAACAATACCAATTCCACAAAGTCAGATTGTTGACAATTTGTTGACTCCTTGAAGCACATGTATGGAATAGTGCATGAGTTCTAATATCATCTGACTAGGTGAATGCATGAAGTTAAACACCATAGGTCTTTGATAACACCACATTATGTAGTGAAGCTAGTCGTGCAATCAATGATTTATCAAACTTTTGAACCAACTCGAGACTAATACAAGATTTAATGGTGCCTTTAAAACAAAGGTGAAGCTTTGAAGAAATTCTTATAACTACCATTGAGATATGACAGAGTTTCTTAACCAAAACTTCAAAACCTATGAAATATGCATAATGGTAAACAAAGAGGACTAACATTGTTAAATCACAACATACAATAAATAAAGAACCCTAACATTGTTGAGTCAAAGGGATTACTTCTCAAACACTGCAAATTGCATAAAGTTAGGTGATTGTCAATTTGTTGATACCTAAACCATCCAAAGAAAAAGTTGTATAGGTTCAAATATCAGTCAAGTGGGTGACTACAAGAATGTCAACATCACAAGCCACTAATTGCTTATATAGTAAACATAGTCAGTTGATCAATAGTTTATTAAACTTTTGAATCAGCAAACTAATTGAGGTTTTGAAGTTGTGTTGGAAAAAATAGGAAGGTTCGAACAAAAGCTTAATTTTTTTTACTTTATAGATTTTTCAGTTAGGCATATGGTCACTGGATTAACATGCAATAGATGTTAACTATTGTAGTTGATGAGAAAAAAACCCACAACTCCCAAGAACACCTGCATGCAAACACCTATCATAGAAAGAGAGAGAAGAAGCAAGAAGCTATGGAGGCCTGAATGCATTGATCTACGAGAGAGGAGAAATCATTCTTGATGTACAAAAACAAACATTGCAATTCAATAATGAATAATCTGTTACACAATTTGTTATGAAAACAAAGGAGATCAATCGTTATCAAATGAGATCTGAAAACCTAAAAAGGTAAAACCTAGGTTGCACGATAATAATTAATAAAGCAATTAATTATTATATGCCTAAAGTTTAGCTTAAGTAGAAAGAGATAATAAGTGACTTAATAATTAAATAAATATGATTCAATTAATAAGCAAATAACTTATTACTCTAACACCCCCCCACCCCTCCCCTTAAGATGAACTTTGGGAGAAGCTAAAAACTTAGAAAAAATTACTGAAAGCAAATGGGTCCCGGCAACAAAGGCCTGATCAGGTACCCAAGTACAAAAAAGTGTCTCTATAAAGCAGAGAAATAGAGAAAACCTAATGGGAAAAACTCTACTCCAAAAAGAGACAAAGACTAGTTTTAAGGATTGGAGAAGCCTCCAAAACTAGGAATGTTCCAGAAAATAGGAACAAGGATGAACATGTACAACATCACTAAAGCAAGAAGCTACAAAATCTATCAAGAAGTAATTGATGATCTAAAGATCCTCCATTGAAATATGACCAAGTAGAGAAGACTATAATCTGCATGAGTGTCCTCAAATGACACTACTCGAATCAGGTGGGAAACAAAGGCAAACAACTGAAGTCGAAGATACAAAAATTATAATCTATAGAGTGCCCTCAAATAACACTACTCGAATCACAAGGCAAACAAAGAAAAACACCTAAACTTGAAAATACAGATAGAATAAAAACACCAAAACTCTAAAGAGCTGATCAATCAAATCTGGAAAAGTGCATCCAAAAATAAGAAAGAAAGAGTGTTCATATGGTAAATAATCCATCTCACTAGAATGCATAGGTACCTAGCTACTACATCTTCCTAGTACATAGAATCAAATACTGAATACATAGCTCACACTATCGAACCAAGGAAGCAGTAGAACCAATAGTAGAAACCCCCCCATAATGTTGACCAGGGAGTAATGACAGGTACACTGAAAAGATCATCCAATATGAACTACATGATGAAGATGAATCTAAAACATCGAAGGTGCAGAGAAGAGTACAAACACAAATAAAGATACATGAGGCTAATGTCCTTGGAGGAACACTCACATGACAAAAGTATATGGAAAACAAAGGCAAACATCAAACCCCCCGGACACTTTATAATGGAGTGTGAGTACATAGAGCACGAACATGTGCAAGAACCCATACATGCAATAGAATGACACTTTATCGCAGTGTGTGCGCATAATAAAATCCTACAAAAGTGAAGTATACACTTCTCAAAGAAGAGAAAAGGCTTCTAAAACAAAAGAACGGCCTAAGATAAGTCATCCCTCAAAGGGAAGAGATCCCAGGACCTGAAATATCCAAGATATCCACTAGATTGCAAAAATAAAAAAATATGAATAAAATGTATTTGGAGAAGAATATAGAAAAAAATACTCATAGCACTGGAAAGATCTCATAAAAAATTTTCCAATGATATCTCGCTTTCCCAAAATGGAGTCCGGATGCACAAGATAGAGCTCCTAGAGTGCAAAACTGAACATCTGGCTTTGACAGTCAAAAACCCATCAAAAAAGCAAAATCCAAATTTCAAACCTTTAGATATGGGTAGAGCTCAGAACTAGATTTCTGATGATATATTGTTTGCTTGATTGTGACACCGTATGCTCAAGTTATGAGCAAAATACCAATTCCTACACTGGAGGGCCCAAAAATGGTGTGAATGATGATGATGATGCATGCTGATGTCATCAAATGACATGCTTAAATTTGATGTCCAAATGGCTATCATTGCCAAAAAGATTTTTTTTTTTTAAAGTGCATACATGCCTCGAGATGCATGCCAAACCGCACAGTTTTTGCATCAATTTGTGCGCTATATTTTTTTGTCTTGATTTTCATGCTAGATAGTAATTTTTTTGCTTCAGGTTACATGCCAAAATAGAGAATTCTACATTGAGAAGCATGCCAATCCATATAAATTCCACCTCAGGAAGCATGACAGTCTGTACAAATTCCACCTTGGGAAGCATGTCAGGTTGTCTGGTACCAAAAAATGCCCCAAAATTCAAAGGTGTCTGAATTGGACATGCCTTGTATGGATCTAGGGGGTTTTGGACACTTCGAGCTCAATGGTGAGGTCCGTTTGGACCCAAAGTGCCTCAGGATCTGTGTCGAGGGCCAGTTGCAAAATGTTTTTCCATAAATTTCAACTTTGTCCAAATTGGACAAATTTAATATGGATCTAGAGGTTTTTGGGCTCTTTAAACACAATGGTGAGGTCCATTTGAGCCCAAGGTGACCAAAAAAATAGGACCCCTTGATCTGACAGAAAACCCTCTAAAAAACTCATATCTGATGAACACGGCCAAATCTCTCAAGAAGAGGGTAGGGACAAATAGATCTGAAGCTCTAATACCATATTGTATTTGATAAGAAAACAACCCACAGCTCCCAAAAACACCTGCATGCAAACATTTGTCATAGAAAGAGAGAGAAGAAGCAAGAAGCTATGGAGGCCTAAATGCATTGATCTATGAGAGAGGAGAAATCATTCTTGATGTGCAAAAACAAATGTTTCAATTCAATAATGATTAATCTATTACACATTTTTTTATGAAAACAAAGGAGATCAATCCTTATAAAAGGAGATTTGAAAACCTAAAAAGGTAAAACCTAGGTTGCACAATAATAATTAATAAAGCAATTAATTATTATATGCCTAAAGTTTAGCTTAAGTAGAAAGAGATAATAAGTTACTTAATAATTAAATCAATATGATTCAATTAATAAGCAAACAACTTATTATTCTAATACTAACCATGCACACTTTTCATTACAAACCAAAGAATTTTTAGATTATCTTATACTTTTTAGAAAATCTCCTATGGTTTAGGGTAAAAGTATGAACCTGGGCTACAATAGAGGACAATTGACATGTTTCAACCGAAGTCAGTTTTGGTCGGACCATATTCGGTCAAATCATTGTCGGTCGAATACAAGATAATGTTGGGTTGGATTAGTAAAAGAAATCCAAGGGTTGGAGAATGTTTAAAAAGTGGTGACATGACCCTCCAAGAAGTAGTGGTACTTGGTGATTGGATTTCATCAATTAAAGAAGAAAAAATGAGAGAAAGGAGTAATTATCCCTCTTTTTAAGGACCAAATACCTAAAGGTGGAAAAGTAATTGTGGAAGACTTGGAGAATCCTCACCCTAAAAATATTTTATGTTTTTCAAAGGGTATCTGGTTCCTAGATTATATTTGGGGTTCCTTAACCAAATTTGTGAGATAATCCATTTTTTGGTGTCTGGATAAGGCTATAAGGGGCAACTAGGCCTAGTTCCTAAATTTTAGGAACACTATGAGAAGGTGATTGAATAAGGGTTCCAAACCTTCAATATAGTTGGTAAATGACCTAAAATGGTTGAAATTCAATGTTGTAACTCTTTGTGAGCATGTTGTCTTAGGTTGGTAGAAAACACCACGTGGAATTCAATGAGCATTGAAGAGTCTTATTGATAGGCTGGATCTTGATTAGAGGGTTAAAGATATAAGAGAATTTCTATTAGGATTAGGGTTGGAGAAGTCCCTAAATAGGTCCATTGAAGAATCCTTAAGTGTATGTCAAGATGACTCCAAGTGAGAACCACTAATCCTATTACATTGGTATCAGAGCCTAAAGATTGGTGTTGTGAAGTTTGGATGTTGTATTCACCAGAATCAGTGGATTTAAGAAAGATGGTGACTAATGTTGAGTTGGAAAAAGATGTGGAAGAATAGAGAGAGGAGAATAGAATCCCAAAGGAACATCTGGCAGAAATGGAAACTAAATTAGAAGAAGTACAACTCCGGATAGCTACATTGAGTAAGTTAGTAAGAGAGAATGAAGAGAAAGGAAAGTCAGTGGTAGAGGAAGATGCAGTGCCAAAGCCTGACCCTGTACTCCAAGAAGAACCAGTCCTAAAGGATTTAAAAGTTATGAGTGGTAATACATTTGGATTTGTACCTCTATTCAGTGGAAAGATGGAACCATAAGTGGTCATGGAATGGATAGAAGGACCTAAAAATCAATTTGAGTGTGATAGTGTGACCGAAGATCAAAAGGTAAGGGTAGCCAAGACAAGGTTGAGAGGGACAACCCTCACTTGGTGTAAATTTTTCCAAGATGAAATAATCAAATAAGGAAAGAATCATATAACCAATTGGAAAGGTATGATGGCCAAGATAAGGAGACTTATTTACTAGATGACTATGAGGTATGGTTGCACAAGAAGAGGCAAAACTTAAGACAAAAAAAGCTTGAGGTAAGTGCCTCCATAAAATATTTTCACAAGCTATGTTTGAGGTCACATGTAATGGAAGAGTAAAGTTTGAAAGTGGCTAGGTACTTGAATGATTTGAGATGGAACATACAAGAGGAGATTAGTATCCTAAGTCCTAATACTATACACCAATGCTATCAGTTAGCCCTAAAGGTGGAGAATATGCTTAAGAAGAAGCATGAATCAAGTAGTAGGGGTAGAGGTAGAGGAAGAGATGGTAGAAGTCAAAGAGGAGGCTTTGGAGGAAGGAACTTGGAAGAAATAAACCAAGGTGAGTCCAAGCTCACAAAGAACCAAGGAGAATCAAGCAACAGTAGAGGAGGCTACAACAAAGGAAGAGGCTCTAATAAAAATTCAAGGGGAATATCCAATAGTCATGGAATAGGATCTTATTTATCTTCTATGAAATGCTATAACTATCACCAATATGGACATCTTGTATAGAGGTGTTCGCAAAAGAGCTCATCATCCCAAGCAGGAGAGAAGAGAGTAAATTATGTGCAAGAAGAGTCTTCAAATAGGAAGACAGTAGAGGTGACATTGGATTCATAGATAGGGGAGAACTTTATGATGAGGAGAACACTCAACAAAGAGCCCAACAAAGAGGAACCAGGTTAGAGAAGGTCCTTGTTTAGAGTTAAATGCAAGATTCTAGGTAAAGTTTACAAAGTTATCATAGATTTTGGTTCTATTGATAACTTTATCTTTGTTTATAACTTTATTGATAGGGGAGAACTTTATAAACTTATTTATTTATAAATTTATTTGTTTATTGATAACTTTATTGATAGGGGAGAACTTTATGATGAGGAGAATACTCCTCAAAGAGCCCATCAAGGAGGAACAGGGTCAGAGAAGGTCCTTGTTTAGAGTTAAATGCAAGATTCTAGGTAAAGTTTACAAAGTTATCATAGATTCTGGTTCTTCTAATAACTTTATCTCCATGGAAGAAATATAAAATCTTAAATTGGTTGAATATAACATTATCTCCCTGGAAGAAATATAACATTATCTCCCTCATCCTAACCTTTACAGAGTTACTTGGTTGAATAAATATCAACATGTGTTAGTTAATGAGCAAGCTTGTGTAGAGTTATCTATAGGGAGATACAAGGACAAGGTGTTGTGTGATGTCTTACCCATGGATGCTTTCCATCTTTTTTGGGAAGACCTTTGCAGTTTGATAGAATTTCCATGCATGATGGGGTCAACAACTCATACACCTTTAAGAAGGATGGGGTGACCTTCAAGATCTAGTCAGTTTTGGAAGAAGGGGAAGTGAAGAAAGGAGGTCCCAATATACTCTTAGTGAGAGAAAAGGAGTTTGTGAAGACACTAGAAGAAGAAGAAGATGGAGTGGGCTTTGCCCTAGTATTTAAGCCTAAGTATGAAAGGGTAGACAAGAAAGAAGAACTACCTTTAGAGGTACACAGATTGTTGCATAAGTATAAGGATATTGTTAGTGATTATCAACCAGATACCCTACCCCCTGAGAGATCTATTAGTCATCAAATTGACTTTATACCAAGAGCCTCACTCCCTAATAAAGTAGCCTATAAGATGACCCCATAGAAAATTGCTGAAATTGCAAAAAAAATCCAAGAGTTTCTTGACCAAGACTTGATTAGAAAGAGAATAAGCCCATGTTTTGTTCCCACTATCCTAGCCCCAAAGAAAGGTGGTACTTGGAGACTATGTATAGACTCTAGGGCCATAAATAGGATTATCATAAGGTATAGCTTTTATATCCCTAGGATTGAAGACTTAATGGATTTCTTATGAGGGGAAAAGTATTTTTCAAAGATAGACATTAAAAGTAGATACCACCAAATAAAAATGAAGAGGGGAAATAAGTGGAAGACATCTTTTAAGACTACTAAAGAACTCTATGAGTGGCTTGTTATGCCATTCGGGTTATCTAATTCTCCAAGAACCTTTATGAGACTAATGAATGAAGTATTGAAAGACTTAAAATGGAAATGGGTTTTTGTGTACTTAGATGACATCTTTGTGTTTAGTAAAACAAAGGAGGATCATCTCAAGCATCTGCAAATTGTAATGCAAAGGTTGCATGAGGAGAAGTTGACAATCAACTTAGAAAAGAGTGAGTTCTTAAAACAAGAGTTAGTGTACCTAGGCTTTTTTTTATCTCTGAAGGGAATTTAAAGATGGATACAAGAAAGGTGCATGCAATCTTGAAATGACCTACACCTAAGTCTGCTATAGAGGTTAGGAGTTTTCATGGCCTAGCACAATTTTATAGAAAGTTTATCAGATAATTCAGTGAAACATGTGCACCTATAATGGATACCATCAAGGGAAGTATGAAGACCAAATTCCAATGGAATGAGAAAGCTGACAAGGGGATTGAAACCTTGAATAAGAGAATAGCCACCCAACGAATATTGGTACTTCCTAGTTTTGATAAATTGTTCACTATTAAATGTGATGCCAGTCACACTACCATTGGAGAAATCCAAATTTGGGAAGGAAGACTAGTGGCCTTTCATAGTGAAAAGATTTAAGTGATGCAAAGAGAAGTTAATCCTCCTATGCTCTAGATTTATATGCACTGGTGTAAGCATTAAGGAAATAGAGACATTATCTCCTCCCTAAATAATTTGTAGTCTACATTGACAACCAAGCCTTGATCTTCCTTAACTCATACGATAAATTAAGTCATAAGCTTTGCATATGAAGTGGTTGGAATTTATCCAAGCCTGCACCTTTACCATCAGGCACAAGAAGGGACTCCAAAATAAGGTGAAAGATGCATTGAGCAAGAGATTTATCACAGTCCAAGAAAGCATGTTAAGGAGAATTGGCATAGAGAGTTTCAAAGAGTTATATCCAAAAGATGAGAGCTTTTCCACATCTTACAAGGTGTGCAAGGAATTCCAAAATTATTTCCATGGTGAGTACTTTGAAGGTATGTGCAGGATCATGGTATGCCAAAAAGTGGCGACGTGAAAAAGAAGTCCTGATTGATAGACTATTTGAAAAAAAACTATAATTGTCAAACAATATAACATTTTTGAAGTATGAAATATACTTTGCATTCTATGCTTCACCTAATACAATAATAATAAACAATTCTTTCAATTTGATGAAGTTTAGACTAAGTTAAGGTGGTCAGACATGAGATTTTTTATATTCAGGAAAATTTGTTGTAGAAAAATCATAATTAATTATTTACTTGGAAAAAAATACAAAAAAATATACACCACATATGAACATGAGCCTACTAGTTTTATCTAGAATCTTATTAAAAAATATTATCATTTTATTTTGTTTAATGTGGTCAGACATACACATACTTGTTATCTTTCTAGTCTAGCTATAACTTTCAAATGGTATAACATTTTTGAAATCTAAAACATGTGTCACATTCTATGTTTTTTCTACTAAAAGGAAAATAAAAAAAAATTTCAATTTGATAAAGTTTAGACTAAGTTAACCTGGTCAGACACGAGAGTTTTTGTATTCTGGAAAAGTTGTAGAAGAAAAATCATAATTAATTATTTACTTGGAAACAAATTACAAAAAAATATGTGTCACATTTGGACATGGGTCTACTACTTATATCTAGAATATTGTAAAAAAAAATTATCATTCGATTATGTTTAAGGTGGTCAGACATACACCTACTTCTTATTTTTTAATGAAATTTCCATACTACTACATTGAAATTTGAAATTTTCAACATATAGAATAATTATTTTTCAAAAAAGGCCTAGTATCTTAGAAACTAAATTCAATTTTCTACAGATTATCTTCTTACATATTTCTAATATAATATTTATAACTTGTTCAAATTTTTATGTCAACTTGGCTAAACCTGATTTTTTGAATTTTCATTGCCACTTAAGGGCCTAGTTTGGCATACCATGATCCTGCACATACCCTTGACTATACTATTCAAGATGGTGTTTTGTTTAGGGGAGGACAACTTTGTGTACCTAGAGGTTCAATGAGAGAGAACATAATGCAAGAGAAACAAAATGGTGCATTAAGTGGATATTTTGTTGTTCACAAGACCTTAGAGTTGGTTAAAAGCTATTGCTATTGGCCAAAAATGAATAGGGATATCCAAAGTTATGTAGAGACTTGCATAGTCTTTCAAAAGGCTAAGGGGACTTATTCTAATGTAGGCTTGTATCAACCCCTCCCAATTCAAAATAGGCCTTGGGAGTGCCTCAATATGGATGTTTTAGTTGGACTTCCAAAGACCAAGAAAGGATTGGATAGTATCTTTGTGATAGTGGATAGATTCAGTAAGATGGCTCACTTTGTGCCATGTAATACCACCCATGATGCATGCTACATAGAAAATATATTCTTTAGAGAAGCAGTGAGGATCCATGGTCTTCCAATAAGCATTGTATTAGACAAAGAGTCTAAGTTTATGAGTCATTTCTGGAAGACCCTATGACAAAAGCTTGGTACAAATATTTCATTTAGCTCTGCATATCATCCACAAATGGATGGATAGATTGAGGTAGTTGACAAGAGCCTAGGTAACCTCTTAAGGTGTCTCACCAAAGAGTATGGACAAACATGGGATCAGTTACATGCTCAAGCAGAGTTTTCTTACAATGATACCATTAATAGATCAATGGGTAAGAGCCCCTTTGAAATTTAGTCTATGGGATTCATCCCAGAGGTATACATGAACTTAGAGACTTTAGAAGTAATGCAAAGAAGAGTGGTTATGCTGAATATTTTTCCCATTCTATGAAAGAGGTCCATGACACAGTGAAGAAGGCATTGATAGAGAGTGTCAATCATACCAAAAAAAAGGTGGATGCAAGAAAAAGAAAAGTTCAATTCCAAATAGGAGATCGGGTTATGGTGTACCTAAATAAAGAAAGGTTACAAAAAGGTGTCCCCAATAAGCTTAAAATGAGGAGAATGGGTCCTTGTGCCATTTTATCCAAGTATGGACCTAATGCCTATAAAGTTGAACTATGAGAAGATATAGGACTTTCACTAGTCTTCAATGTTGCAAATTTGGTGCTCTGTAAAGGGCTAGATCTAGAAGCAAATCAACATCAAATTGAGATTGTAGAGGAGACCAAGGAAATGAAGCTACCAATCACACCAAAGCCCCAAGCAGAAAATATTTTAAGCTAAAGGTTTCCAAGAAGACAAGGACTAAGGTATACATGGAAAACCTGATAAAATGGAATGGTAAGGAGGATTCATAAGAAACTTAGGTACTGGATATAGAGTTTTCAAAGTTACGAATAGATCCTAACCTAATTTCATCAAATGGAGAATAACTTCTTTTTGTTATGGGAGAATGGTGCAGGAGCACCTAGGGTAAAAATCCCTTCATTATTTTTTGTTTGTGTTCTCTCCTAGTTGCTTAGGTAGATTAGGAAGGATTAGGAAGATATTTAGGTGGTTAGGGTTTGTTAAGTTAGGGTTTGGAAGCTTTTGTTCATCTACTCCTTTGTAATGTCCTAGAATACAATACAAGTCAAAATGTGGCATGAACCCTCTAGATGTTTAGGAGGTCATTTTATGAGTATTTTGAGTCTTAGAAAGTGAAATTAGGGTTTAGGTGAGATATCCATGATGGCCAAACCAAGTAAAATCAATTTTTCTAAGAGATGTAAAAATTTGCTCAAAGAAACAAGTTCAAATTTGAGACTTTTGAAAAGTTACTCAACAAATTTGTCCAAAAGTTGGATTTTAACCAATATAAAGAAATAGGTGAGTTGGAATGGCTGATTTGAGGAGGGGAAGGTTATTTAAGGTCTCCCATGGTGACAATTCAAGGTTAGATTCCATTTTGTTAAAAATTTAACTCATAGTAAGGTTGCAGAGATAGATTGTGACTGTAAACAAAGCATTTCAGGAGAACTAACTGATTCACCTAAATAAAACATTCACCAAGAAAATCCCAAATCTTTTGGGGCTCTGATACCACTCTGATAGGGAGGCTAGTTGAATCCCTCACAAATTCAATCTCTAGTCTTCTCTCATTACTCCTTAGGTTCCTTTCTACACCTCTAAGGACCTTTAGGATCTATGCCTGATGAAGATCCCCTAGTCTCTCTTGCTAGCCCCACTACCATGAAAGTTAAGACTGTCAAACTCCACATTAAAGTTTTCTTACCATCCTAGCCAAAGCCCTTAAACTCTCTTCAAAGGCTTCTAATCTTGAATTTTGTTTCTCTAACCTTGCAAAGGTTTGGAGATGTCTTTAAAGACCTCAATCCAACCATCTAGGGCTCTTATAAGTCCCACCTAGCTTCTCCACCAAGTTGATCTCTTCGATCTTCCTAAATTAGGCCTAAAAGGCTACTACCCAAATTAGGTCTCCTAACCTGGAAAATCAAGGATTTACCTCCATTTCTTCCAAGATAACCCTCAAAATTTTCCTTGGATTATTGTTTCATATACCTACCCCTCAAGGATTTTTGGGGTCTTGGGTTCACTACATGTCATACAATGCCCTAGCTCAAAATGAGTATTTTTAGGGCCTTTTAAGGCTTTCACTGGTTCTTCTAAAACTTGGTAAGTTTCCTCTTTCTTACTAGATTGGTGAGACCTCACCATCTTCACTAGAACACTAAAAGACTCCTATCTTGTGATCCCAAAAGGAATTTTGTCATTCCCTATACTCCTTGCAAGTTATCTTCTTTATATTTTGATCTTCCCTAGCCAAGCTCTCCTCTGGCTCGCCTAGGGCAAGACCTTATAAATAGCTCCTTTGCATTTCAGGGCCCCTCCTCCTACCATATGTATAAACATGGATTCTAGTCACAAATCCCAAGAGGTCGTATAGTTTGCATGCTAGGAGAATGAGATAGAACCCCATCTTTACAAACTGCTTGGTTAAGACCAATGATAGTAAAGAAGAGAAAATATCTACAAAAAGAACAAAAGAATTAACAAAAAACCTAACACCACATAGAATTAAGAGATGGATCACATTACATCATGCACAAGTTACAGTTCAAAATTCAATGCATTTTTTAATAACTGTAACAAAAACCCTGTGCTAATACATGCAAAACAATGATGAAAACTTGATGCCAAAAATTAATGTCCGTACAATGGATGTCCAACCCTATATTTAGGTCAACCTAAGTCTTAAATAAAATTTTAGATCCTTTGGTTAGCATAAGGTCACACTAAAATCACTCTAAGTCTTTAGGGCCAGTTTGGTTGAGCAACTTTTGAAAGTTTTCAAAGTTGTAAATGCAACTTTTACATCTTTTTTTGCAACTTTTGCACTTTTGAGAAAATTGTACACACTAAATTGTGCACTTCTCTAAGTCATTACTTCCAAGGGAATCCATGAATGGGAAACCTTGAGAAAGTGACCTGGAGCTCCCTAGGCATGGAGTCACAAGGATGTTGATGGTGCTCTCAACTAGGGCTATTGAAGCATGCAACCTTGCTAGTAAACCACACAATGGGAGATTCAAAGAGACAAGGGAAACAATACCAATATCTTCAAGAATAAAAAATGAAAATGCAATGCAACTATGCTAAGAATGAAGATGCAAGCTAAGCTATGGAAATGAAAGTATTACAAATCCTTACTAATTAAGCTATGTGAGCTAATCTAGAGCATAAAGGAAACTAAGCTAGAAAACATAAACATGAAGCTATGATGCAAGAATGAAACTAGAATGCAAGGATGATCTTCAAAGCTCCAAAGTCTCCAAGAAATCCTGTAGCATAAGATTAGTATTCAAAGTTGGGATCCTAGAATGAGAAAAGAGCTCTCCTTTTAAAGGAATTGAAAAGGAATGGACCATGGAGATTAAGGGGCAAAAGATTTAATCAAGGGTGGAGCTTAAAAGAGGAGCAATCCATGTGTACAAATCTCCTCCAAAGAGAAAATAAGAGTTGACTTTTGTGTCCATATGAGACAAAAAGGCCTTTTCTTCATTTTATAAAATAAGAATAATGCTTTATTTGTGCAACTTAGGATAAGAGGAAAAGTGGGTGTTTTTTATTTAATAAAAGGGGAGGAAATTCCTTTTAATTAAATAAAGACTTAGGATAAAATGGTTAGCCCATAGAAAATAATCGAATAAATGAAAGAACTAGGATTTGATCAAGGAAATTGGTATAATTGAAAAATATTGATTTTTGAAAATATTGATTCAAGGATTTGATAAATTGCTGAATGAGGGCCCAAAGTCTAGGTGACTAATTTAGGGTGCATACATTTGCCCCTCTTTGACTAATGTGAGATTGATTTGGGATCACAAAACAACTCAAACGTGTGTTCGACAGATGGGAACACATCAGGACAAAGATAAGCATAAGCTAACAAAGATAAGTTCAAAGACAAGACCAACACACCTATAAATAGGAAATTGTCAAGTCTCAAATAAGAGATAAGAATCTAAAGAAAGGTTTGATTGATAAGATGAATCAAGGATTAAAGCTTATAGGTACTTCCCCCTCAGAATCAAAATCAAAATCAGGTAGATGATAAATCTGATCAAATCACTAGAAATGACAATCAAAGATGAAAGATGATAGGATAACCATCAAGAAGGAAACACATGCCCTAGTTTGACTAGGTTTGACTGAGAAAGATGTAGGATAAAGATGAAGTCAAACCTAAGAGAGGTGAATCGAATGAAAATGAATGAAAGACTAAAAGTTTGAAAGAGATGGGGATGAAGAAATGAAGATCGAAGGATCAGGCCTCAAATGGTCAGCCAACTGCGCAGAAGAAGGAGAAATTTTGAAATGTGATTTTGGCTATCAAGATGAACATAGATTTTGATTTCAATCTTGAAAATTGATCCAGGACGTCGAAATTAGCCAGGGGTGCAATTTTCATGCAATTTCAAGATGTTTTGAAAATTGGTCAAAAAGTCAAAATGCTATATAAGGGGCAAAAAGGTCATTTTCAAATTCATTTTTCTTATTGTGATTTGAGAACTTTTAGAGTTTAGAGAGAGAAAATGACCCAGCAAGTAGTGATTCTGGTACATAGATGTCGATTCAAGCGCACCCAGTTGCACAACCAACCTCCTCAGTATGGTGCCCCGGTAAGTTTTCAAAAAAACTCACCCTTTTGAGTCATTAATGAGCTATTATTGCATTTAAACATGTTTTTAAATATTTTTAAAGATTTCAAATTTCACTCATGCAAAATTTCGTATGATACTGAAAAAGTATCGCACACCTTTGATAGTATTTATCGTGCGATAGTTCGTGGGTCCAAAAAGTATCGCACAGGTGTTTAATCTAGTATCACATGATACCAAATGAAACATCATGCGATCCTATGTGAACTATCACAGAGAAAAATAGTATCACACTGCCATTGAGAAAAGTATCACATGATACTTTATCAAAAAATAGTATCATAGAAGTATAAGAAATATGACATGTTTTAAATTTTGAGCAATATGACATGGGTCTAGACAATGTTTGCATTTAAGATTTTGATATTGATTTTATCCATCATGATATGTTCTAACATCTGGCTTGGGGTTATGGCTTGCAAGAGAACTTCCTAGTGCTCCTCATTAGAGCACCAAAAGTGACCAGGCTACGGTGTGTCAGAGATCTTGATACACCTGGATGAGATGATTTGATTGCTATGGGATTTAGCTTCTTACTAGATATGCCCCATATTCAAGAAAATCATGGGCTACTGATAGCATTAGCTAAGAGGTGGCATAGTGAGCATAACACCTTTCACCTACCTACTAGAGAGGTGACCATCACTCTAGAGGATGTCTATCAGATCCTATAGGTACCTAGCCACGGGGATCCTGTGAATATAATCATGTTTATAGATGTTCATAGATGTAAAGTTTCCATATAATGAAAATTGACATGATTATTTGTTGGCACATGTATACTATGATCAGGATCTGACCAAGGGACGATAGGCCATCCAGGACATGTTCCAGGATGTTACATTTATTGATAGACACCTCAGCTAGGATCGGTTGATGGAGGAGTTTGGTAGAGATTTATCGGTTCTGTGCATAGTATGTTCTATAGTTGCACTGGCACTGATCACAGACAAGAGCTAGAGAGGGTTCCCACTGGGCTGGGGTAGGTTGGTTGCTGTCTTGATAGCACACCCACGATGGATGGCATGGGGCCCAGCCATCCTAGTAGACATGTACCATGAGCTCCATGAGATCATCTACAGGGAGAGTAGGACTTGGGCATGTAGTGCTATTCTAGCACAGATATGGGCATGGGAACACATCACCATTGTGCACCCACATGTGTAGCCTAGGGAGAGGAGACGCCCCTATATCTATAGGTACACAAGTTTCATTTCACAACTACATAGCGAAGATGTGACATACTACCAGAGGCTACTAGACGAGCTCACATCATTTTAGTGGAGACCATACAGGGTCTATGAGCTATGGAGTGATCAAGAGCAAGAGCTGGGGTATATGTTATGTAGTTGACCACTAGTAGGTCAACACTCTGAGATAGTAGAGAACTTTGTGATCACTTAGGTCTGGAGATAGTTTGGGCGACAACAAAGGGTGCCCACAAAGACCACTACATATGCCCAGGTTAGGGATAAGGAGGGATAGTGATGGCTGCCAATGGTGGACTACCAGTAGGCAATACAAGACACTACAGGTATACATAGGGGGCCATGGGACTATCTCCCAGATATGGTAGATGAAAGTGTAGATGCAGCCTATCAGGTAGAGCGACAGAGGTATCCATTTCCATGGTTTACTATACCTGATACACAGCCGGTGGCACAAGGTGGTGATGGGGATGATGAAGATGGGGGAGATAGGGGAGATAGAGGGAGGGTGAGAGAGAGAGGATAGGAGTCTCGATCTAGTGGCTGAAAATGGTCATGAAGATAGGCTTCTAAGGATGATGGAGATGATGCAGTGAGATTAGTTCACCGACGGGTGGATGTTGGGAAGGATCAACCTGCAGGGGGAGGAGGAGAGGATCTCAGAGCTAGGATCCAAGCTTTGGAGACTGAGATGTAGTAGCTAAGGATTACCATTGTCATACAAGATCAGAAGCTGATGGATCTATGAACCAAGATAGATCGATGGGAGAGGGAAGCACAGGTTGACATAGCAGAGATTCAGAGGGAGGTAGCACGAGCTGCTTATTATCATGGTCTCTACATATAGGCTATACTTAAGGGACAGAGAGCACCACTCTACTCTAAGAGGGTTGGAAGATCTAACATGGTACCAAATAGAGTAGCAGCACCACGTCCACCACCACCATGTGATGGGGAGAGTCAGACTTAGGTCTAGGGTGTAGATGTATAGAGACATATCCTAGGACATTATCCTAATTTTGGATCCCACATTGTATTTTGTATCATGACATTCATATATATATGAGATTTACTAGATTTACAATATATCTTGTGTATTTTTCCCACTTGTGATGGATGTTTTAGTTTTATATTGTCTTGTGATATTGCTCAAAATGTATGATATATATGCTCATGTATAATCTCTCTCATAGATGTATGTTTAGTTCTCATGTTTATGATACAGACTCATGTTTCTGAAAATAAACTCTTTATGATATAGATATGATGATAAGATTAACCCCTTTTGATGACAGGAAAAGGATGTGATGTGAAAGACAAGGAGCGAAAGACATGATTGAGAAAAAGAGAAAGGTGAGCGCAGTTGACCGACAAGTCCATGAAAGATGAAAGGAGAGCTCTCTCCATATGCAAGATGCAAGACTAAATTAACATGAACCTAAAAATGCAAGCTACTATGAAAAGTGGTTTACTTGCAAGGTCATAAAGCTTATTAGACTCTAATATTCATCATTGAGCTTTATTGGTAGTGTCGCAAGATCATACAATGGACACTCATATGACTATGTGAATCTGAATATGATCTATATCAGATAAAATGTGGGAATCCCACCTAAGCATCAAAGACATATAGGTCAAGATGACTAGTGCACTAAGATTTCCTAAGTTTAATATGGAAAGATTATACTCGCATCGAGACACAAGGAAAGTCAAGATGGCTATAAGTACACACTTGCGAAAATAGTCAAGGATAATACCTTGTAGACCCTAATGTCAAGTGGAATAAGAATAAATGCTAATGACAGTTAGGACCAACAAAATATACCCACAAGCAGAAAAAGAAATAAAACATGTCCTCATGCCCCTAGTCTTCTAGCTCGACATCATCGAAAGCTATTGGGGAGAGAACACTCATCAAAGAAATCATCATAGACAACACACAAAGAAATAAAGTCAAACAAATCTTAGTGAGTCAAGTGTTTAAGTGTGTGTGTGTAGGTCATAGAGTCAAACTTTAAGTATCACATCTGCCAATGAGAGATATCATATTGTGCTAGACTGTGGGTAAGATATCTGATAAGTGTTGAGAAACACTTGACGCTATGGTAGTGTTGAAAAACATAGTTGGGGTGGTGTTGAAAAACATTATTTTCAAGATGTCCTAAAGACCAATGCATCCTAGAGACCAAAGCTAACACAATTATGCCCCCTAGACAAAGACAAAGACTAATTCCAAACCAAGGCAACAAGGTCAAGGCATGATGGAAAAATGGTTAAGTGTCGAGGATGCATGCTAAGAAACAAGGGTGCAAAGGCCTCAAGTAGCACCTGTTTCCAAGTTTTCACCACTTGGAGATTTTTTTTAATTTTTTCAATTTCTTTTTTAGTTTTGCTACCAAGGTGCCTATTTCTAGGTTTTCACCAAGGCACTTTTCTATTTTTTTGAATTTTTTGATTTTTTTGTATTTTTTCAGGACTTTATATGCTTTTTAGGATTTTTTCAATATCCTATATGAATTTTTTTGGAATTTTTTAGGATCAATAAATATGTACAAAGGATGCCCCCAGATAGAATAGGCATCATGGATAGAAATTCTTGAGGTACAAAACATTAATAGGCTTAGGGAGCTACTCTCCCTCTTCAGTAGACAACAAATAAGCACCTATCCCCAAAAGCAGCAATAATAATGTATGGTCCAAGCCAATTAGGTTCAAATTTTCCCTTTTTCTCTCTGTGTTATTGGTTCTTAGGGTTTTCTCACAAGACAAGATCTCCCACTTGAAATTCTCTAGGGCGAACCTTCTTGTTGAATGCTTTGGACATATGCTTTTGGTAGACTCTCATGCGATCAAATGATGCTTTACACTTTTCATCTAGAAGTTCTAATTCTTGGAGCCTCATGGCATTGTAGTCTTCATCGGTAACTAGACCTTTGGGAGAGACTCTAAGTGAAGGAATCTCCACCTCTAAAGGTAACACTGCTTCAGCACCATAGGTAAGGGAAAAAGGAGTAGCCCCAGTTGGAGTACAAATACTCATTCTATAAGCCCATAAGGCTAGATTTATCTATAGATGCCAATCTCTACCATTCTTGTGAACTATTCTATGGAGAATTTTAAGAATGGTTTTATTTGAAGCCTCTGCTTGTCCATTTCCTTGCAGGAAGTAAATCGAGGACCAATGTTGTTTTATTTTGAATTTCTTGCATAGATGTTTAAGGTCCTTGTTTTTGAACTGACCTCCATTGTTAGTGATTATTTCAGAAGGCACTTCATACCGAAAGATGATATGGTTTAAAATAAACAGAGAAACTATCTTGCCCGAGGCAACAGAAAGTGGGATAGCTTCTACCCATTTGGTAAAGTAATCAGTAGCAGTGATGATGAATTTGTGTCAACCTGATGAGTTGGGATGAATCTACCCAACAAGGTCAAAGGCCCAACACTGAAATGGCCAATGAGATATAGATACAATAAGCTCCATGCCTAGAGCATGTATCAGGTTACCATGTTTCTGACACTTTTTGCATGATTTAGCAAAACCTATTGCATCTGTTTGCATGGTAGGGCAATAGTACCCAGCCCTAAGCAACCTTCAGGCCATGGAAAGACCATTGGAATGTCCTCCACAAATTCCCTCATGAATGTCAACTAATGCTTGATTGGACTCATCCTTTTCCAAGCACCTAAGAAGTGTCCCATCTAAACCCCTCCTATATAGATCAATAGAGATAAGGGTGTGGTGAGAGGCATTTCAGGTCAGGTTTCTTAGTTCAGAATGGTTGAAGGTTTCAGGAATAATGCCATCATGGAGGTATGAGTAAATGGCACCATAGCGGGATGACTTGTGGCCAAAAAGGGTACAAATAACTTGGCTTTCTTGGCAGTCATAAATAGGATAGCATAGCTCTTCCACCAAGAATTCAAATCTGGACTCATGTTGTTCTAGCTGAAGAAGTGAAGACAATGTAGCCATACATCAATTTCTTTATTCTCTACTCTAGGGATTTGTTGAAATGTAACAAAGGTGAAATATCAGCTCAATGAATCAACCATTTTCTTGTAGGGTACCAGTTTTTCATCCTTTGTTTGGTATTCTCCATTAACTTGGTTGACTATTAATTGTGAATCCCGATAAATATACAACTCTATGATTCTCCATTCTATTACCATTTTTAGTCCATTTGTCAGGGCCTCATATTCAACAATGTTATTTGTGCATGGGAACAATAGTTTGTAGGATTTAGGAATTGTTCCCATGAGGAGAAACAAATAACACTCCAGCTCTTGAACCATTTTGCATGAAAGAGCCATCAAAGAACATCTTCCATGTTCTTGTAGTCATGTACATTATGTGTTCATCTGGTAACTCAACTTGAATAGGCATGCTGTCTTGAATTGGAAAATCAACCAATTGGTCTACAATGTCTTGTCCCTTTATAGCTTTACACTCAACATACTCTATGTCAAATTCTAATAGGATCATCATCCACTTAGCAATTCTACCTATACGAGCAGCCTTACCAAGCAAATATTTGAGAGGATCAATCATTGCAATGAGGTGTATTGTATGCACAAGCATGTAATTATGTGTGTGAATTTTGTACCTAGTTGTAGACACAACACTTCAGTAACATATTACAGGTTAGCTAAAATCAAAATCATGCAGTGAAATGGAAACTAATCTAACCAGGTGATTTACTGCCTTCTAGTAGGTGCGAGTATGATATTCTCAGATTGGACCGAGATCAGTGACCTTGCCAACACCTAAACGAAGGATTTGAATGCAGAATCTAGATATGAGATGAATGCAAATTAATCTATTTTTTTAGATTTTCTATGCAATAAGATGAAACAAATTGATATGAATCTATTCTATATGAGAAACTGATATGACATGCAATTAATCTAACAATGATATGCTATATGATATGAATGCTTAAAAACAATGAAAACCTCACAACAACTTGGATTCACAAAGATGGATTCTTCGATCACCAATTCGCCAACATGGGGATGCAATTCGTAGATGGATCCAAAATGAAGAGCTGAGGCCTTAATTTATAGAAATTCAGGACTTTGGATGTGCATGGAAAAAGCCATAAATCACTCTTGATAAACTCAAGTTGATTTTTGAGTTATCAAGAATTTAGAGATAGATTAACTCACAAAATCATGCAAATCAGCTTTTTGATTTAAATTAGAAGTTGAGATCAGCTTTCAACTCAAAAGAGAGTTGAGTTTATTTTTAAAACTTAACTATTTTTAAAACTTAATTCTGATTTAAAGCTTAACTATTTTTTTGATTGTGCATAATTAATTATGAATTTAATAAATAAATAAAGTGATTTATCCTCAACTTAACTGATTTTAAAAATATAACAATTGATTTATGGGTTAATCAATTATTAAATCAAACTTTTATTCAAAAACTATATTATTAAATTTGACAATTGACATTAATTAATTAAATAAGAATTTAATCAATTAGTCATAGGATATTTGATTTATTGTCAAAATGAAAGAATACAATTAAATCTAATTAAATAATTAAGTGGCAGTATTAAATCTAATTAATTAAATATAACTTTAGGATAAATAGGATTCATCACCAAATAATAATTAAATTAAAGATAATTAGGATAAATAGGAATATTGCTAGGAATATTCCCCGATGCAGAATTTAGGATAAAATCAATTAGGATTCGATAATGTGTAGATGTGCCTTAGTTTAGGACTTTGATGTCAATTTCATTTGAATTGAAGATGTAGGAGGTTAATGAACCTATAGCCCATTTTTGGGGTATTACATTTTGCCCCTCTTTGAATTGTTGTGCAAAGCGCAGTGATTCAAAGACAGTCTGTGTACGATGTTGAAACTAATGTTTGAAATTGAAATTGATATGAAACAAAAATTGATTGA